>CAJNOQ010002006.1:0-26956 GCA_905250885.1 Didymodactylos carnosus | reverse complement strand
TCTTTGAAGAAATAATCAAACTAATCTAATCAGATTAAATTAAAAAAGAAAACGAAGTTCCTATATACATGTATATAAAAGTTATTATAAAACGAAATGTTGTGTGCGGAATAGAGGAATAGCGGAACAGAGGAATAGCGGAATAGAGGAATAGAGGAATAGAGGAATGGAGGAATAGAGGAATAGCGGAATAGCGACCGACCGACCGGAATACATTTTGACATGCTCCCTAACTCTATGAAGAAATTAATTTGAAAAGATGCGCTACAGATCGTTGCAAAGCCTGTTTCATTACGCATGTTTTCATTAATAAGATAGTAACGTTTATTTTATTAAATAAATATGAATCTAAAAGCAGCTGCTGTACTATCTTATCAATTCTAATATAGATCAGAGAACATCAGAGGCGGGAAGGGCGGTGTGGGAGTGAGTTGTCGACGAAACAAGAATACTTCCTAAAATTTCTACCTCTGAACAGATATAATGTATGTTTTCATATATAACATCTTATGCGTAAGGAAATGAAAGACATATTTTTCTTGTTTTCTGATTGATTTCGCTAATTTTGCTAACATGGGACCCATCTCAAATTGAATGCTAGTTGATGAATGTTAATTACACATATTTCATATATAAGATTGGCTCATTGTTAATTGAAATCACTTAAAATTAAAGAAATAAAGTTGATCTCAGTTTGGAAATGGCATATTCTATCAATTTTTAAAAGTGATATCAGTTTGGAAACCATTTTTCTATTAAGAAAAAATGATTCCAATTTGCAAAATGAGCTTCTAGTTCCTATTTTAATAACATATGGATTTGTAAACTGTATATAATTCAAGGGGGAAAGCCCTGAATCCTGGAATCCTGAATTCCCCTGAATTCCAAGGATTCCCTATGATTCTTTAGGATTCCAAGGATTCTCTAAGATTCTCTAGGATTCCTTAGGATTCTGAAGGATTCCATAGGATTCTCTTCGCTTCCTTAGAACTCCTCTAGATTGGGATTCCTTAGGATTCTCTAGGATTCCTTTGGATTCTTTTGGATTCCATTGGATTCCCTTGGATTCCTTTGGATTCTTTTGGATTCCATTGGATTGAGCGAGATTCTATGAGATTCCATTGGATTGAGCGAGATTCTATGAGATTCCATTGGATTCCGTGCGATTCCGTGCTATTCCAGGATTCCAGGATTCCGTGCTTTCCCCCTTGATATAATTACTAGATAGAGTGAAGTGAAGGCTTTATAGGTTGTAGGCTTCGAAGCAGATTTTTGGAATCATTTTGATTTGATTGGTGTAAGACCACGTACGAATAATCATGTATCAGGCTCAGTTAAATTCTCAAGGTGAAATACATCCTAATCTATGGGCGTGGATAAATTATATTAAGGGGTCAGAAGAATCTGTAATGGTACGACATGAACAAGAACAATGTCAACAAAGAAGTACACGTCTCAGAAAGGCAAGATCAGTACATAATGATGCTGTATTGATTGCTGCCAAACAAAATTATATGTATGATCATATAGATCTAGAAGATTTACAGAAATTGTTAAGATCATTAAGTCATCGTTATATCAAAGTGTTTGAGAATTCAAAAAGACGACGATGAATAGGAACTAAAACAATGAGGATGACAAAAGTTAATTTTTTTGTATTTTCTTTTTGATAAAAATAGTTTAGAAATCCATATTTTAATAAAGTGAAACCTACAAGCAATAAAACTTTCACTTCACTCTATCTAGTATATATAATTTATATTATATACAGTTTATGAGTCCATATGTTATTAAAATAGGAACTAAAAGCTCATTTTGCAAATTGGAATCATTTTTTTCTTAATATGAAAATCGTTTCCAAACTGATATCACTTTTGAAAATTGATAGAATATGCCATTTCCAAACTGAGATCAACTTTATTTCTTTACATATAAAAAGTGATCTCAATTAAGAAGCCTCAATAAGATTTTATTAAGAACATCGAACTTGCAGAGAAAAATGGATAAATATGATCGAACAGGCTTTTTGGATCAATGCTCAGCAATGATTAAAAATTCCAGCATATGGTAGTCTACAATCTATTTTTAAGGTACAGAAATATTAAAAAATTAAATAACGAACGGTTCTTGATCAGTTCGAATCGTTATCTTCTCAAAAATGCGTAGGATCATATTCTTGTAGAAACCGTCCAATGTCCTTTGTAAAAGACGAGTATGCGACAAGTCAAAAGAATATGTTAAATCATAAAAGGCAGCATGAAAAGGCATATATATAAAGATAAAACTATGTCTTAGTATGTTTCGATTTGGCGGCTTGTGGTTAGTTTTCAGTTTCTTTAATACAACAGACGAGAAAACGTGATTTATCGCTTCGCTTGACATTACTTATAGTAACTCTACAGTTTCTCTTGTTCTTGATTATACATAATCAAATATTTTTATATTTGGTTTATCTTGTGAAATTTTAGTTTGTGAATGCGCATCTCTTTGGTTTTATTTTTATAGTAAAAGCTCCATCTCTTCGATTGTTTTTTGTGACAAAATGATTATTTATTGATTTACAGTAGGTTATTATATCACAGATACAAAGAAAAACGAACGACAAGGCCCTAGCGTTGATATAATCGACTAGAAATATCCGAAGCATTCTGTGTCCTTTCCTGCTGCCCACCAATACACTGAAAGTTAGGCTAATCATTTTGTACTATATTTCTCTTTTTCTTGCATTATAAAATCAAACTGTGTACAACTTAACTGTTTAATATCTCTATACATGCGTAGCGGGAAAGCTTTTGTATTTTGAGCAGCTTATTTGTCATATCAGTACAATAATCTGTAAAGTAGGAAAAGAGCCATCGAAATGCATCAAGCTAGACGGACATCCATCACTTGATTCCACCCATTACCAGTGACTACTACAAGGTCACATCCTGTAGTGGAAAAGATGTAGTGTGGCGTAGTGGTATTGTTTACCCCTTGTAAACAACATAATTTTCCCAACACTCTGAGTCGCGTCATTTTCAAAGTTTTGGAATAGGTCATAATTTTAGCATTTCTGTTTTCACTTTTAATTGAGAAGTTACTTATCATTTACTATACTGAAACTGCAATCCATTCAAAAGTAGAAGCAATGCCGGAAAATATTGTTCAAATTAGTGACATGGGCAACAAGAACAACGATGGAATTGCTAATTTAGCTTATGACGGCGATACCAATGATATTCGTGTATCAATAATAAATGACGGAATTAATACTGTTACTTTGACAGGCGATTCGAAAATGCATTTAAATTGGCGTTCAAAATTAAAGAATTTATATAAAAATTATAGATGGAGAATGAGTCATTATTTTTACATTCATCTGGCGATATTTATTTGTAACACGTTTACATGTGGTCTTATTGTGTGGCTTATTGAAAATCGTACCGTATCTTATATGGATGCTTGGTTTCTCAGTAGTACTTGTGTTTTTACATGTGGTTTGACAACATATGATTTTGCAATATTAAGAAAAGAATCACAGATTGTATTACTAATGTTTACCTGGATATCGGGTACCCAATGTCTTATTCTTAGAAATACATAGTCATCTAATTAATATCTATATTCTTACTTTAGGGATCACCGTCTCGACCATACCAGCAATTATCATTAAAATTTATATAGCTAAACGTGAAATACGTTCACGAACAAATACCGCGACCGCGGCACAGAAACAACAACGAGAACCAGAGAGGGAAGATGATTTACCTGTTAAAAAATTTCTCAGTAAACATTTGAATAGTGCATTAGAAGCAAAAATAAAATCATTGCCAAATGCGGACGAGATACGAATAACAGCATATATTATATTGATTGTTCTTATTCTTTCAATATGTTTTACTATTTATTTAATAACATTTATTTCTATTGGATTATACTTCAAATACAAATGTAGTCCAGAAAAATTACTCCAAAAAAATGTAACGCTAAATCCATTTTATGCATCATTCGTTCTAACATTAACCGGTTTTAACCAAAATGGTCTATCACCATGGTGAGTAAATTCAGTTTAAGTACTTTTACAAGAATCTGTGCTACTTATTAAAAATTAATATTAAGAGATAGCTTTTTTCTGCACATATTCTATTGCCTATTTCATAAAAACTCTAAATATAATTTGGTTACCTAAAAAAAATGACAAAAAGCTTTTTCATCGTAGACCTAGTACTTAAAGTCTGAAGCTCCATTATTATTAGTTTTGATAATTTTTTGGCTAAAATTTTTCTTGTGCTGTGCAATTTTCTTTCTCATATAGATCAATATAAAAAATATAAATTTGCAGTTCTTTTCAGTTTAATATAGAAGACAGTAGTTTTCTTTTACTTCTAACACGTTTTCGACTGAATTGAGCTCGAGTTTTCAGATTTTGATCTTTTTCAAGCATTTTTTCTTCGAATAGATATTAGATTCGTGATCCCCATCAAAAATTGAATCAGCTGAGGAATTGTGCAGTATATTTCATTCACAAATGTTTTTCTTGAGGCATAGTGTTTGGCCAGGAATTTGTTTTTTGAACGCATTTATTTTCTTTCTACTAACCGACTTCTATATTATTACACTATATTATTTCTTTCGACCTCTGCTGTTGCACTGATCACACACAGTAAAGAAAAAAGCGTCTAAAAGTTGACGCTTTTTGGTCATCGGCTTTTTGTTCCCTTTTAGTATGCTTTTTGTCATCGCTTTTTAGCGGATGTTTTTTCGAAAATGCTATTAAGAGACGGTTTTGTGTAGACGCTTTTTTAAGGATGGTTATTAGTAAGCGTTTTCTTAAGTATGATTTTTTAGAGCCGCTTTCTCGAAGACGCTTGTATCATCCCACAGACTGGCAGTGAAGATAAACACTGTTTATTGATAATAATGGCCTATATTGTTACTTTTTTTCGGATAAATGTTCATTAGGTTGACATTCCTTCGGTTTTTGATATAAATCATTATCTTTCGAAAGAACAATAAGAACAAATACAAAAATACTTATTGTGAAGCTACTTGCAACTATTCTGCTGATGAGGAACTGTTTAAAGTTTAAGCCTATTTATTTGATTTTAAACTGAAAAGTATAAAGATAAAAAAATGATTAGTATAAAAAAATGTTTTACATCCACTCATTACTCCAGAATCGAAAGGAAAGAATTGTAAACCTAGGTTTAGATATGAAACAGCTTCTCATCTTTAAATCCAGACTATTTTGCTTCGTCAGGTTAGTTTCTATTAGTTATTATAAAATTACGGTTTTGACTTGATAGTTCCATGTTAATTGCAACTGATTTTAGAATTTTATTCTACAAAACTCGATATTTCGATCACTCACGGTCATTGTCTACAGTGAAAATGTACACAAAAAATTTTGATTTTTATATTTTATAATTCTCACACGTTCAAGAACAGGTAAACTTCCCCTTACGATGAATAAGTTAAATGATGATGAGTTTCTCGCTACCCAAACATTGAGAAAAAATAATCTAAAACAAACGATATTGGCAAAGTCGGCCATTGGTAGACATTATCAGGCGAGTGGACATTTGATTACACCAAATGACTTTTAGATTTTCGCTAGTGAACAACACAAATACAAATTGTTAATAAAAGAATCACTCTTGATGCGATCACAAGAACCAATACTAAATACTTACAGATTGTTCGGTACCGTTTTCCTCTTATATGTGTACATTTTCACTTTTGACAATGACCGTGAATAGTCGAAATATCAAGTTTTGTAGAATAAAATTCTAAAATCAGCTGCAATTAACATGAAATTATTTCAAAATGCATACTGATATTAAATTTGTATTGGCCTGACAGAATTAAACATTTGAAATTGCAGTATAATTACAATCACAAGACAAACGGAACAACATTTTTCTGCAACTTGTCCCGACCTTGCGGAATTTTTTTCTTGCCTCGAGTCCAAGTCCGTAAATTTCTTTTTTGTCTGGACCCCGTCTGCCCCACGGGACGGGACAGAGGGGACGGAGTTCAGGGCTGCACACACAGGAGTCTAGTTGCCGTTCACTTCATGGTTTAGGAAGCTCGATGAGGGCTTACAATTTATTAAGAAAATAATAAATTGCGCCGTTTCTAGAATAAATGGCTTACCCACACTTCTTCCAAATAAATACAGTTGCCTATCCGGGAAGGTTCTCTAGCATAAATGGCTGGAAAAAAGCCATTTATGCAAGTCCAAGAGCCATTTATTCTAGGAAGTAATAAATGGCTTAGCCATTTATGCTAGGAAAAAAGCCATTTATTCTAGAAAACAGCCATTTATGCTATAAATTCCCTCCTACGAGACATTTTTTCTTGGCACGATAGGGAGCCATTTATTCCTAAAAAAGTGTGGGTAAGCCATTTATTCTAGAAATGGCACAATTTATTTATCTAGTAATAAATTGTAACTGCTGAACTCGATTAAAACCTGCATCTTCTTCTAGATTCTTTTTTGTAAACACTTTTAACTCACGAAACTTTCATTTTTCAAAGGACCGGTGGAATAGCGAGATTTGTTGATGATGTCGTGGTGAATTTATTTGTTATGTTTGTTGTCATTAGTGGTAAGTCAAACAAAAGAAAACAGAAATACCAGAACGGTCAAAAAATTGAACAGCATTTTGCCTGTAGATATTCCAAAAATCGGAGTCGAAGAGTCTCCTAGAAGATTTTCAAAAAGAAATGTTTTCATATCTGATTTAAAATACGAAATGGCTATTGGCATTCCCGAGAGTGTCAAGTAGAAGCTATTGGCACTCCCAGGAAGTGTGAGCAAGAAGCTGTTGGCACTCCTATGCAAAAAACTTTGTTGGAAGTGTCAACAAGGACGCCATCTGACATATAAGCGGACCAACCTTTGAGTATTCCACGAAATTTTGACTCCCAAGATTCTGATTTCTGATTCGTATATTCGCATTTTGACGGGTATCTCGCTCGTCGAGGAGTGAGAAGGACAGGTTGATAGCGAAAGTGAGTGAAAAAGCTAAGAATTTCAACAGGAAAATAGGTATAACAAAAACTTACAATAAGAGAAAAATTTCCACTATTCAGTATTATGTTGGACACTCAATCCAACCATTGTTGCACCAAGCGGAGAAGTTTAACATTGCAGTAGACTGTATAAGAGGTCTCCGCAGAGATGACGTCCTAGTGTACACTTTCGGTAGTGCCAATGGCTTCTAAAGGGCTTGTCATATTAGAATATCCGGGTCTGCTAATCTGTTCTGAGTGTTAAAAATTGTAGAGGGGTCTTATGTTGCGTCCCAAAATACATTTCATCCAAAATATCGTTTTGTTAGCAGTGTAATCGACGTTCTTTTCTAAAAATATCTTAAAAAACAGGGAGTCTTCTATTTCACATTTTACATGACGATGCCGATGAGGGTCTTCTATTTAGGAAAGATCATCTAATATGACAATCCCTTTAGATGATACTCGCAGGAGTGCCGATGGAATCATCTTTTAAAATAACAGCACTGCAATTTGTGACATAATAATATAATATGAGAGATCGTGTATGCGTTTCCAGGAAATATAATAAATAGATAAGATGAAATTTACAGTAAAACTATTTTCCCCTTATTTACAGCAAAGTGTTTATCTGTTTGGCTTCCAAACAAAATTTTTTTGTTATAGGTACAAGCCTATTTCCCGCGATCATACGTGGGGTGGTTGAAATATTGAAATACGCTTCACCGTAAGTTTTACTTTCACTCATCAAAAAACATTTCTCAGTTTCGTGTTTTAACTGTTCAGTCTTATGAGGAAACATTTCCAAGGGATTCCTGCCAATTCCGTGTAAACTTTGCGAATAGATAGCGATATCGTTGTCAGAAAAAGCTTAAGCTGATTTGCGTTTCTATGCCTGTTCTATTGACTTATGAATTCTTTTGCGCTGGGTATCAACGGGAACAGGGTTTCCCTGTATTTTCCCTATCAGATCGTTTTAA
This sequence comes from Didymodactylos carnosus, assembly GCA_905250885.1. Lineage (NCBI taxonomy): Eukaryota > Metazoa > Rotifera > Eurotatoria > Philodinida > Philodinidae > Didymodactylos > Didymodactylos carnosus. Next base: position 18,977 of record CAJNOQ010002006.1, on the reverse strand, counting down.
GAACTGAACGTTTTCTTTTTCACAATCATACCCAGTGACAAACCACAGCAAACAAATTTTCCACCTCAAATATTGACTGAGTAGTGATAATGGAAAATTTGTAAAATCGAACGTAATCCAGATATATAACCGAAACTTCAGCACAATGACTTTGCCGATGCTATCTGCCTTTGCACTGGAATTTGTTGTCCCAGATGCTCCTAGAAATCACGTCAGGAACAATTTTTTTATCCAAGTTTTGAATATTTGAGGTTTCGAGTTTTCGTTGTAATTTATCACTGGTTATGCGAACCCTGTTTCCATTGGAACCTAATAGAAAAGCGGAAAAGAATTCATTAGTCAGTAGAACAGGCATAGAAATGCAAACCCGCTCGGGCTTTTTCTTACAACTATATCCCTACCTACCGGCAAAATTTCAATAGCCCGGATGTTACGGTTTTCTGTTTTTTACCAGCAATAAAAAATCCTAGCTCTGAAATTTTTAGTATTGCTCAAGTTTTTTTATGAAAAACACAAACCTTGAATAAAAATTTCAAAATCCGAGACATGATTCATCCATCCCTGTTTCATAAACAAAATTCTATTGACATAGACACCTTTTTGTGTTCATCCGCAATTTCAAAGTAGAAGTTCAAAAACAAGTTGATTTTCTAACCATACGTCATTTATTTCGACAATATTTCTTGGCGAGAACAATGTTGTCAATTTTACCGTATGCTAACAGTAATCTTACTAGGGAAGCCATCCAAGTGATTCATCCGAATTTGTCTCACATACTTTCTCATCTGTGATTTTTTGATTCTGATGACGAATCTGATGTTCATTTCGGCCTATATGACTTCTTACTACAGATAGAACCCGGATCTAGGAAGACTCACTCTGAATCTTAGAATGAAACGATCCTCATATGGCCAGTTTGCAGAACAGAACGATTCCGACATGTAAAAGGGTTTTAGGCATACCGAACAAGTCCTGTCAGGAATATAAAACTTTTACTTTCATTGTTCGTGAAGATTATGGACATGGAAATTTGTCTTGCATTAAAAATTTTACATTCCTGACAGAACTTGTTCGGTATGCCTAAAAACCTTTTTACATATCTGAATCGATCTGCTCTACAAACTGGCCATATTAGGACCGTTTCATTCTAAGATTCAGAATGGGTCTTTCTAGATCCGGCTACTGTCTATAGTGAGAAGCCATATTGGGCGAAATGAATATCAGATTCGTCATCAGAATCAAAAATTGCAGATGAAAAAGTATGTCTGAGGCAAATCGAGATATATCAATTTCATCGTCATTCCCTCTTGAACATTTATAAATATACGATTCGTCTGTTTAGATGGCGACATAAAATTATTTTTGATTACATTTTATTGAACAATCATAGATTATCGACCGTTATCTTTCCTTCATTGCAAACACGACTATATGTGACAATAACAATATTATTACAAATAAGTGAGTGACAAAAAATAGAAACAACAAAACTTATCTTCGTTACTTTTTTGACTATGATTCATATTTTCGAAGACAGACTTAGCCATTTCCTTGAGTTCTTCCTTGTACCAACCGGTCCATGTTTTAACATCGTTATTCCTAAGAAATAGGTCGTTTAAATCAAAGCGTGGTACGTTGCTGCTCCTACGACGAAAGGAGCAGGAACCAGTTACAATGGCAAAACGGTTTGTAAAAGAAAGGACCCGTTCAACTGAACTAAAGACTTCAAAAGATGTCTTATCATACTACCCACACTTAAGAAGTATAACCCATCTCCCCAGAGACTAGAAGAATTCATTCTTCCTCGGCAGGTAATAAACAGATAAGAGGAGAACAAGTTTCGGTCAAGCATTTATTTCTCGTAATTTATCAACAAACAAGGACAAATTTTGCATATATTTGTGATCAACAACAAGATTAAACTTAAGACGATTTTTGAATAAATAGGTTGAACACGTTTTGGTATCAACAGGGACCTATAAATTATGTGCACCAATAGATCAACTATATACTAACAGATAACAGAGATAAGGCAGTACGACACACATAACATATGAGGTGAATATCAGGTATACCAAGTATTTATGAAATGATAATAGTAACTGTTCATAGTCAATAGTATTAGTATCCATTGACGCATCCTTTTCTTCTTGCTTTCGACAGACAGGAAGAAACAGCTTGCACAAAGATATATAGGTTTCTTAGTTTTGACATTAATTCTTTCTCAGATCCAGTTGACATTATTCGATGATATATCTGGACATGATGTCTGTGATTTCAACTCTAACACTTGCAACGCTGGAATTCAGGCATCTTCAACGGTGATTAAGAAGTTTTCTATAGAACTAACAGTATTTAATCATGGGATAAGCTATCATATAATGAGCTTCTATAGCAGTTTATCTCTAATGGATTTTTTCTTTTATTTATTTTAGTTGTTGTTTTTATCCGTGAAATAATACTTTTTGTATACATATCGAACTTAGCGCACGATTTTATTTCTCTATTATTCATACATCATTCGATAGAGCTCAACGAGATGATTAAAAGTAACTGGATTTTAACTTCAGAGTAACAGTTTTTGACGGAAAAAGTTTGATAATACTAGAAGGGTCCTAAGTTTGAAAAATCCGTACTGCTAAGAAAAATTTTAAAATATTTTGTTTGTTTTATTTTGAAGTTCTCTCACTTATATTTCCTGATTCTCCATATGAAACTGACTCTAGAAATATTATTTAGAGCTTGATCCAATACCATATGGACAATAAAAAATTCATAATCAAGGACCCCTTAAAGGGTTTATGTATGCACTATACCTCTACAAAACTGGACGTGAGTTTTTATATTAAGCCCGCTTCCCTAACCCCTCACTCCTGCCCCCGTCAGAAATTTATCGGATCGAGTCGGGTTCGGGTTGCGTTTTTTTAACCCGTGCAGATCTCTACACTCGAATCACATGTGTCAGCTTTAATTTAAGATCTTCCCGAGCTCTCCGCGGCGTCTCGTTACCGAAAAATCTTGCAGGTTTCAAATGATGTTCAGGTAAAAGTCACTTTCAAGGTATGGTGGCGCCAGTATTTGATGTATATTTTAAGATTTCCAGCAAAACTCTCACAACTCTTGATTAGAACAGTATTCAGAGCTGGGAGATATCTCATTTTGATCAGAAATGTTTACTCTATTTGCTGGTATTATTGAAAGTATTTTTGGATTTATTTTCTTATCGAAAAGTAAAATTTTAGAATAGGCTATCTGATGATGTCTTTAGCTCAATATCAATGTTTTATAAAACATTATATGTTTCTGACGGGGGCAGAGGCGGAGGGTTAGGGAAGCGGGGCTTAATATAAAAACTCACGTCCAGTTTTGTAGAGGTATAGTGCATACATAAACCCTTTAAGGGGTCCTTGACTATGAATTTTTTAATAAAAAAACCGCGATAATCAAAGGAGAAACTTGTTTTGCGTTTTTCTCGAAACTGTTATTTTTGTTTTACCTGATTGTGTGTCAAAGATTTCTTCGCCATTTTACATGTTAGAAAGCTCGAGAAGATTTTAAAATGAAGGTAAATATCAGCGCTACAACCTAACAAAGTCGGAACTTTTGTTTTCAATTTATTTGTTTACGAAAAACTCGAGTTTTCTAAAAAATTAATCTAGGTTTTTCGGAAAAACTTGTTAAAAAAATTTAATTTTTTTTCTCAGAAATCCGCCTTTGTTAGGTAGTAGGGGCAGGTCTTCTCTACATTTTGACACCATCCCGAGGTCCGTATCATTAAAACTGCAAACAAAATCTTTGACACACGGACACCTACTTTTTGACCCTTGATGTTACAATAACTCGCGGAAAACTCAATATTTTGAGCTCAATTTTTGCTGAGAACTATCAATGGCCAGATACATATTCAATAAAAATTTCAGTAAGATTGAGTGTTCTGGGAAAAAAAAATATTTTGGAGAAGAGAGGGTCCCTTAAAGGATTTATGTCAGTTTCATATGGAGAATCAGGAAAAATAAGTTAGAGAACTTCAAAATAAAACAAACAAAACATTTTAATATTTTTCTTAGCAGTACGGATTTTTCAAACTTAGGACCCTTCTAGTATTATCAAACTTTTTCCGTCAAAAACTGTTACTCTGAAGTTAAAATCCAGTTACTTTTAATCATCTCGTTGAGCTCTATCGAATGATGTATGAATAATAGAGAAATAAAATCGTGCGCTAAGTTCGATATGTATACAAAAAGTATTATTTCACGGATAAAAACAACAACTAAAATAAATAAAAGAAAAAATCCATTAGAGATAAACTGCTATAGAAGCTCATTATATGATAGCTTATCCCATGATTAAATACTGTTAGTTCTATAGAAAACTTCTTAATCACCGTTGAAGATGCCTGAATTCCAGCGTTGCAAGTGTTAGAGTTGAAATCACAGACATCATGTCCAGATATATCATCGAATAATGTCAACTGGATCTGAGAAAGAATTAATGTCAAAACTACGAAACCTATATACCTATTTTTCCTTCGTATGTCCGTATCATATGTAACTACAGGATAGTGGCTTCTGCTGACCCGATGACTCATCATTTTACAGTCTAATTTTGTGGTAACGCCATCTAGAGTAGTACTAATTTGAATTTATTGATTCTCAAACTTTGTTAATTGAACACTTAGCTAAATGTAGAACTTTTATGTTACTTTCATCGCTTAAGAGACGGTGGAGTACTTTTGTGTCAAGAGACCTCACCATAAAGTCTGTAATCTAGATACATTAGCGCGCCCACAAGATTTTTAGTAGCTGTAGGATCAGAACTTCCTCTTGTGGAAACTGCCTTAACACTACTAACCAATGGAGGTAGATCTTCCACTTTATAAAATCATTGACCATTGCCAAATTTTACCCAGTTTTCATTAGTAGATTCCATTGATGACTTATTAGGTTACATCTGTTAAACCATTGATTTACTACATAGTACATATTAACTCAGGCTTTTCCCCCTAAATAGATTTATCCTTTTATAATAAACTACACTATCTTGAAAAGTAGTACCGTATGTTCTGCCATTCTTAAAATGTTTTGTAATCTCACAATTTCGGTGTCTCTCAAAATTTATTTTCTGTTGGTGTGTCACTATCCGATGTTCAAACGATATTGTTTCTCCAGCATAAATGCACTATAGAGACAAGGAATTCTGTATACTGAAAATTCCTGTTCATTAATTTTAGTATGAGTGTTCATAGCCTAACTTGACAACAAAAGAGTACTAGCAGTTTCTTTTCTAAATCAGCTAGTTTTCTACGTACTAGAACGTTCAAAAATGGTATACGACTGTCATCTAACTGGTATTACAGGGTAAACTGTAGATCGTTGTACGTGTTTAAATTCGAAACTAGCTCTTTTGTTACTTACGTTGTTTTAAAAATTCTGAAACAAGCAGAAAATCGTCTACGTATCTTGCTAACCCTAAATATGAATATTTATTAAAACGATATTTCTTATCGAGAAAATCCTGTAGTGTTACATCAGCCTGGAAAGGTAAAACTGAGTACCCCATTGGAAATTCCTGCTTTTTTGACAATTCCATTGAGTGTTTGTTTATGTAAACCATTGCCATATAACATTTTCAATAATAAATTCTACAGCTTCATCATTATCTAACAAATCACTTGCTCAATGCCTCCTATCTGTTCACCGAGATGAATAGATCAGAAATGTTTAAACTCGCCAGAATAGTATTTTTCTTTAGGAGCAGCTTATATAGCTAATTTGATGAGATATAATGTGTTTTTTATTATTCATTTACACAAGCATTCGTATTTAGTTTATCGCTAATTTTCTCTACCCGCACAATAGAAGACCATTCCCTATCAGAAGACCATTGCCGATTATGTAACTTGACAGCCAAATAGAAGATCATGGTCTTCTATTATGTCCGCTCCAAAAAATCGGAAAATGCCCTATAACAGGGAACTTTTAAAAAAATTTCACCAAAAGTTCTTTCTAATAGGGGATGAACTTCCAGTACGTGAGGGTTACCGCTGGACTACTAGTAGGCAACGTATACAACCTTCAACATTCAACACTACAGCTTTATTTCCTTTGCTAGCAGCAATGACGATTATTTATTATTTGCTTTTAGCATTTTCATAGCCTTCAACTGATTCTTCAATGATTTTTTCGGTTTACTTCCAAATATGTTTCAAGATTTAGTTCAAGAACTCTCGTAATCTCACTAATCACATCTGCTTTTTCGACAACGATGTTTTATAAGTATCATCTCTAGTTATCACTTTTCCTACATAATAAGTAGTATTGAGTCTGGCTCGGTATAAAACCTAAACCTTTGTTACAGTTAAATGTCAGAATGTTTAGATGTGGAAAATGAAAATATTATGAATAAAAAGTGTATGAAATATCATGAATCTGCTAACAGTTTGTGCCTTATTCATACTCACCCTCAATAACCATGCAGTTTTAAAATATGAAATATACACAGAAATGTGCTTCAAATTCTGCATAAAACAAATATATTTACGTGTTGAGTTACGTTTTGAAAACAGAAGATGTTCGAAAATGATAGAAAATGGAAAAAACTTCGGTTAGGTCTTCGTTATACATTGATGAAAACGATTGTTTTGTTTGTCGAACATTATTCAGAGAACACTCAAGGTAATTGCCTTAAAACGGCGATATTTGTTTGTTGAGGAGCATGTATCGTACATTCTCTTTTTTTTGTTATCAACAATTTCTGAAAGTCTGGAGTTGTACTGAGAGCGCTGGCTTCAACTGGAAGTAAACAGTATGGAATTTCTCTTGTTTTTAGTTGCCGTCATAACACCATTAATACTTGATTTAAATAACACACGCTTGGGCGTCCACAGCACTGGCACTAGATTTATGGTATTTATGTTTGAAGCTGTTAATGCCCGATTTGGTGGTTATCAAACAATTGACATTCAACAACTGACATCAGCAACTTTGGTGATCTATTGTCTATTAATGAGCGTTAAACCGCAAATGGTGAGTCAAATTTCACAGATAAATTTCATAACTGAATTCTTTATTGATTCATTTAGTTATGTGCGATTAATGAAACACCCTTCGAGTTGGAGTGGATATTATTACAAACACAACAAAAGCTTCAAGATAAAGTTATCAGTCACAGTAATGAACAACGACCACATCTAGAAATATTTTTGCCAGTTGACCGTATGCGACATTATTTAATGAGACAAGGCTCGTTGACAAGAGCACGAGCTAAAAATTATTTTGCAATATCATTGAAAAAAGCATTCATTAAAAAACAAATACACGAAGCACCTATGGACGATTTGAGTGTGACTAAACGTCGACACCATCGTCGATTTAGTTTGATAAGCGACGGTATTGTTGAGTATAATCAATTGTCAGAAACTAGTGACAGAATTTCATTATTAAGAATGAAATTATTATGTATTCTGTTCGCTAAGAACATGGTGATAGGTTTATTTAGTCTGATAACATCAACACGAGCATGGTTATTTATATTTGTTTATTTTATTTGTGCTTTCGAAAGTTACCACATGTATCCGCTCGATATTAACATAACTGTTTTCCGAATCATATTTGAAGTAACAAGCGCCTTTGGCGGTTGCGGACTGTCGATGGCTTATCCAGGTATATCCACTAGCTTTGCTACGGTATTATCAACAGGAAGCAGAATTATATTAATAGCAACAATGTGTATGGGTCGACATAGAGGTCTTCTAGATTCAATGAAAGATCAAGAAGAAATTGAATACAGTGCATCGGTATTATTAGAAAGCTGGAAACAAATAGCTATTTTAGAAGAACAAGAAAAGGACATACGCAAAGAACAACGACGAGAAGAACTATTAAATATATCGGTCACTTTACCCATTAGCCCGTTAATGACACGTTTTTAATTTATAAAATATAGTTAGATGAATGCCGTACTGATAGCCAGCTTTGTTTTATAGCTTTATTCTGTCAGAATACAAGCGGAAGAATATTCCATTATAGCATTCTAAACTAAAACTGTCGAAAAACATAAAATCAATTTTTGTACGAATAAAGATTCAAACATGTGAACTTAGCTTTGTAGTAAACTACAAAACTCAATTCACCGTTCTGTATCTATATTCTGTACAACGATTGAAGTTGTGTAATCGACTCTTTGTTATCGGTAGTAATTTTTTTGGTATGTTTTTTGTGTTCTGTTTGTTTTATAGCTTTATTCTGTCAGAATACAAGCGGAAGAATATTCTATCCGCTGAAAAATTTGTTTGTGTTAGTTGGTTCATTGGATTGCAATCATTAATCGAAAAATAGTTTAACATTGAGGATACTCAGAAGTCTAAACAGAGTCCTATTTCCAAACTATCAAGTCCTTATTTGCTAAAATCCTGGTTCTTCACTTTCAACTGGCATGCTTAAATATTACCTTGGACGAGTTTTAAGCTTGGATCTTTAGACATTCGAGTTTTCTAGAAACAATTTGACGTTTTATCATTTCATTAGAAGAAAGATGGAACCAAAAATCGAGTGTTCTGCTAAGTTTTTTGTCTGACAATCGTTATTTTTCGTTCAAGTTGGACAAGGAAATCGAATTGATCAGTTCAAACAACCAAACTATGTGATTCTCGATAAAGAAACAGATAGTCTCATCATCTGCGATGTTCTCTCCGTAATGGAACCAGCAGAAAGTCGATCATCAAAAATCTCAATTGTTATGGGTTGGCGACGGACGATCAGAGATCTCTCTGAGTCTCTAACGATGATTTACCTAATACCTCTTTAGGCTCTCAGTGTCTACCCTAATGAAACTTCTTGTAAGCAAGATCTTGACTTCTTGGACATTTTTTCAGGATCTGTCACTTTCTTGTACCCAGTGTTACAAGAAGGTTCACTGGAAGGGGTGGGTGAACCGGCGTCCAATGAGCGTTACTTATTTATTAATGTCCTGTTGTTTCAAAAGCTATAAACAAAGTTCAGACCCCATTCCGAGAGTTGTCCATTTCAGCCGGTCAAACTAATGATCGAACCAATGGCACCATAGAATTGACGTTGTGCACCGAACCATGCATATCGTTCGACCTAATCCAATGAATCGAGTTTATTGATAGTTTGTCTCATAAATTCGTTGACTTCATATTGAGATACGGGTTGATTCGGATTCCAAGATGTACAGGCAAATTCTGTTACCCAAACGATTACGAACATTGGCAATTCAATTGATTAAATTGTCTAGACCTCGACCGTACAAGTGTAAAGCAAGAAAATCGATTTTCAAATTTCAATTCTAGTTCGCTGAATATAAATAAATCACTTCTGAAAACAAAATTTCTTTAGCGTTATCGAATATAGTGCACGAAAAATGCAGTCAAAAGCGACTTCTTTCCGAACGGAAAGAATCTTTCTTCACGATGAAAGATGAAGTTCGTGTGAGGAAACACCGATATCTTCAGGGAGAACAATAACTTCTCGTGTAAGTTCTTTTCGAGAAACACGGATTTCTTCATGAAGAAACATGAAGTTCTCGTGGAGAAACAGCGATTTCTCCAAAAGTTATTGTGGTGAAGCGCCGATTTCACCCGGAACAACATGAAGTTCTAGTGGAGAAACACCGATTTCTTCAGGAAAGAACATGAAGTTCTTCTGTTCCGACAATTTCCGTAGCTGTCCTTTTCGACCTGCTGGAAATACCATTGTGCAGTCAATGGACCGATGAATGCCTCGATTCAGTCTTACATTAAGAATTTTTTGAGAGTTAAAGTCATCCTTCTATGCGACATGAATGCGATATCGAGTTTTTCGGGGAAATTAGCCGTTTTCATTTAACTCACTGGTCAAAACGTGGAGGGGTGTAGTAGACTAACAACTCGTATTTTCAGATACAAGGGGTTGTTGTAACGTACAATGAACCGATCAGTTCCATTTCGAAATATCATGCTTCTGGCGAAAAATACGACGACCCTAAACCTATAAACCTTTACACTTCGACATGGATAACTACAACAGTTGAACAGACGCATAAAAGTCTTGAAAAGGAAAACGGTAGTTTTATGTGGTTTCAAATTGTAATTGAGGTTTTATTACGTTCACCTGAGCAGTATGAAATACAAATCAGCGAGCTTGTGGCTGTCGCGAAACAACAATATAAAAGTAACTCGTCACAACTCTCACTTATTGGTAGTTATCAACACAATTATCTATCAAAACCATCAATAGCTACTGTATTGCATAGATTACAATCAGCTATTACGCGGTACACGCGCGAGTCAATGTCACTTCCAGTTTTTTCATCCACGATCTATATAACGAACTAAAAAAAGAACAAACGGAACAAATTCAAAGCTAAAGACAACCACACATCATGACGCCACAACATTGAATACTGATTCACCAAACGATGAAGAATCCAGCGCTATCTCGACCGACGACACTTCCAGTATTGATTCAGTGAAACCCGATGAAGCAAAAACTGACGTCGAGGCAATGCTAGATAAACTGTAGCAGATGCGGCTAAACCCACCGTCAGTTCCACTACCATCATGTATACCGGGGAAGAGGTATATCCACCCAGGAATTGGTCAAAATGAAAGAAGGTATTGGCAAAATAATATCTGTAAACAGTTTCTTCTCGATCACACACAACTTCACAATAGCCAGAGGTTTTACCTACTTAGTATAAAAGACACCAGAGAAACAATTACTTTTATTCGACATCGAAGCCGACCTATGTTTAGAAGGGGCTAAACCGTTTGCCGATATTAGCCATAAAAGTGGGAACAAAGATGAAGAAGAAGTCTTGTTTATGTTGGGATCATTGTTTCGAATCGTTGATGTAAACAAGGAAGCTGATCTGGGCGATATATGAAGAGTTAAACTAAAGCTATGCTCCGACGAGGATGATCAATTGAAAGATGTGTTAGATAGATTTAAACGACAATTGTCGAGAAAAACTAATCTCACTGGTCTTGGCAACGTACCGTTTTACATGGGACAATATGATCATGCAGAAAAATGTTGCACACGGCATGTTGTGGCTGCTGCCAATTTAAAAAATGATAATACAAGTGCGTCGTGTAATAAACTGGGTGAAATAGCACGAATACAAGAATAATATGACTCGGCTTTAATGTTCTTAAAACGAGCTGTCGATCATGCGAAGGATACATTCGATTACGTTACTGCCCATTCAACACTCGGCCAATTATATTTTGACATGGGAGATTACGATCAAGCGTTGTATCTTCATTCATTAGCCGTTTATTTAACACAAAATAACCGCGCGTGACATCATGCGTTTCTCTCCGCCGCCGCTCTTACAGAAAAAGTCTATCATTCGAACATTATATAACTATGTATCAAATTATGAACTATTGCTACCATTTGGATATCAATTTGAAAAATAAAATTCACAATTATTTATCGAAACTCTCTGCAAACTATGTCCAATTCGATTTTACATTATTGACAATGATTTTACATTCAAAAATAATTGGGCGAAAGATATGATGGATTATGATTTGAAAAATCATAAAACAAACGATTTAGATATACCCAATGTTTGGCGATGTTTACAAAGTGAATCATTTAAGACTGATACTGAAAATATTCGAGCTATAAAAGGTTTAGAATATCAGTTAAAACAAATACCAGTATTGTTCTTAGCAGAAATGGAAAACAATGATTTGTCCGGTGATTTTTCGAAACTTATCAAATGTGTAGATTCGACGTTAAACAAACGTTCTGATGATGTGACACAGTTCTTATCGAACTGGTTCAATACAGCAGTTGACCTTAAACAAATATTGATTAAGGTAACTTTTTATGGTACGCAAAACCCTTTTCTAGCTGTCTGGTGTTTTCCAGAACGAAATTGTATCTGATCCTGAAAATTTCACACTTCCTACAGTTAGTCTTATTGCATCAAACATTGTCGATTATTCAGTAGTATGTACTGCAATGGATATTCGACCCTACATTCGACATAGTTTACGACCATTAATATATCTCAATTATTTCCAATGTACAGAGAACGAGAAAACATAAAGTTTTGAGTTGATAAAAAATATTTGTGGTTCGAAATATGAACTGATCACTTGTTCACGACATTACAATTGGAAAACAAACCCTAATATTCTTGATCTGATTAAAAAAGATTGTATATACTTTATCAACATATGTAGTACGAATTTGGATGAAGCAAATGAAAATCAAGTAGCTGAGTATTCTTTAGCTAAAAAGATCTATTTATCTATGCCAAACAGTCAAATGACAACAATTGCTCCTACTAATCAATTACGTCTTCATGATCATCATACACATGATTATCGTTATGTCGCCTCGAATGTGTACATTGCCTATGTTCATTGTACTGAAGAAGAAATTCAAAAATCTGAAGAACAATTAATTAAACTCAAAGATGAATTAGGATCAAAGTATCGTTTTGCCACATATGAAAACTATAAATTTCTTGATAATTTTTCTTTAATTATCGATACAATAAAGAAAAATTCAATTTATTCTATTGTTTATTGTTGTTGTTATTATATTGATCATTCTATAAAAGATATTTTATCAACATAAAAAAAAGAGAGAATACTTTCAGTAGTGAGTTGTGTGGCCTATTGGTTACAGACGTTTACTTCTAAAACGAGCGGTTACAGGTTCAATGCCTGTTCACATCGTTATTTTTTTAATTCTTTTTTGATCTAAGGCGTTTTTATTTTAATTATTTTAATTCATTATTATTTTTAGAACTCTTCAGTTCTAACTTAGAACCGAAGAAAAAATAGACCAGATCTTTAAATGTCTCCTTCAGGTTGAAAAATCGGACACACACTGAGATCAAGAAAAAGCGTCTACCTGAATACTAAGCTTCCACAAAGAAGCGTTTAACAATACGATTTTGAGTATATGCAGCTGAAAATCCGCTCAATTTTTTGAATTTTTCGCACTTGAAAAGCTAGCTGTCCAAAAAAATTAAAAACCACATATTTGTGATCATCTCATCAAACTCTGACTAACGATACATAAATAAAAATGAAATAAAATTCACTCGATCTTTGCATTGTTGGCATCGTATCTCAAGATGATCTTTGATAATACTCAAAATCAGTGGATATCATTAAAAACATACCTCTGGTGGACCAGAGGCGAATTTTTCAAAAAAGCGACTGACGAGGGAACGTTCAACTGATCAATCGCTTTTTTCACCAAAAAATTTCAGTGGTTCCTGGTTTCTGGAAAACAAGTTTTCTAGGAGCGCTGAAAAATCCCCAAAACTTTCCCTTAATAAGTCACGACTGTAGTTTACGAAATGCTGACCAAAATAAGACATCTCCCACTTCTACGCGACCTTTCTTTGCAAAGTTAAAGACTTTACAAGAAAAGCCCTAAATTAATTTCTTATTTTTTGTAGCTTTTGAGCTGACAATGAACATTCACGGCTTTTCTTTTAAGTTCTATAACTTTGCAGAGAAAGGTCGCGTAGAGGTGGAAGATGTCTTATTTTGGTCAGCATTTCGTAAACTACAGTCGTGACTTATTAAGAGAAAGTTCTGGGGATTTTTCGAGGTTTGGGAAGACCAGTTTTCCAGAAAAACACTCTAGGAAGGCTTAGCGACCCGTCTCATATGGATATTCGGACCCGGCATGGTCGATAATCTATGACTTACTAGGTTTGGTGAAAAAAGCGATTAATCAGTCGAATATGTTTTCCCATGAGGGGGAGGTGTGTTTTCGATGAAACCTACTTTTCGCTGAAAAATATGCTATTCGACGCAGCTTTTTGTACTAATTCCAAAAATATGACATCTATTTGGCTCGCTGATAAAACTATGACGGTCAAAGTTGGTGAATACGAGCGAATTTTTGCAGGATTCTGCCACTGAAACAGTAAAGTTCCGTTTTCCAACAATAAAACAAAATTTTAAAAAACTAAAAGAGTACTGTTAAAGCTCGTGTTACAACGTTTCGAAGGAGACAAGATACTTGGGTGTACCCCTTCATACAAAAAACTGGTTTATAAAGTTACTAGCATACCTCAGTAGGAGACTTCCACACAGCCATAGTGGAAAAGAATGGAATTTAAATTATTTTTAAAAGATTATCTAGGAACATCTGAAAATTTACCTTACTTTTTAGCGTTTTTTACCAAGTTTTAGTTAAATTTAAGTTTCTAATCAACCGAGTAAACATTACCAGTAATAATACAAACAGAGCGGCTGAATCGAAAAAAGTTTTTCAAGTGTTTTAGAGGAGCTTTCTAAAGGTTTAATGGTGTTTGCGCTAGAGAAATCGGCGTTTTATACTTTGTTTAGCGAATCGTGATACATTTGTAATTCATAAGAAAATATTTATTTATTACGCTTTTATTTTTGTGAATCATAAAAGAAACGTAAATATCTTTTACCCTCTTTCGAATGGCATGTTTGCAAATGGTAGTTGGTATGAAACAAATCGAGTTATTTCAATTTTAAAGAAAACTTAAATTTTACAGCTTTAAATATGAAGGAGAAAACAAAATTTTTCTATATTATCTTTTCAAATGTAGCCCGAAAAATTCTGGACAAGATCAAATTTTCATTCTAAAACTGTCCTAAAAAAAAGCCCTGCCTAAACAATCAGGGTTTCCGGAAGTCCTACTTAATGAATTCTTAAAACTTTTTTGAGAGTGCTATGAGAAAGAGTATGATTTAAAACCCTGAGGAACCGAGTTTCATGAAATGTGAATCAGCGGTTCAGTCCAACAAAAATGGAGCGTTTTCATGAAATACGCCTGTCGAACTCAGGACCTCTGGTAACAATTCAGAAGCTCTAACCACTGACCCTCCGAGACACAATCTAACATACTCCTCCAGTTCATTTTCAAACAGTCCGAGGTCTGTTATTATACACCTGTTGTTAAACCAGGCATATTTAATCATTGAGTGAAACCGTTTTGATATTTGATGATGCAAAAGAGATTGAAGACGAATAGTATTCTTTCGTTCACCCATATTAATATCTACTTCTAAGCGTAATCTGTCTCATAAATATGTTTTTGGATAAATTTGAGAGCGTACAAAAGCATGGAAACTCCTTACACTCCCAACGTCACAGCGAAGCACTTCTAACTTTGAAAAATAGATCTTTTTGTCCGATCTGCCAAATCGAAATAAAACAAATTTTTTACCTATCGATAGTCGAAAGTGTCTAGATTTATAATATGCATTATTTGCGCTTTAGACTTTCTCTTCATAAATAAGAAAAAACATTTTTTCCTTACCAAGGTCCTTTGAAGCTCTTTTTTGGCTATACATACTGGTAAGTTTAAGAGCGAAATTTCAGAAGTAAATACGAGAATGATTTAGGAATACCTTGCTTTCAGAGTATACTTTTATTTCAAGTAGTTGTGCCTATAAAATCTATTAAATTTAACATATAGGTTCTTGATTTTCAAGCTCTGAACCGTATGTGTCTGCTGAAGAGTATCTGACTCGATTTTTCTAATTCGATATCCAGTCACTGTAAAGTTTTAACATGTTCGGCTGAAACGTTTTCGTACATACGAACTGTGTAAAACTAAGTTTAATAGTGCAGTAATGAATGACAAATTAACAGGTAAATAAATTCATTCAATATTGTGATTTCACCGACTAAGTAAATATGATGTGCAATTCTTTTATTCTTTTCTAGTGTTATTCAGTGAAACAAAATCAGGCATAAAAGGCCAAAGGAGAATAGATGAAGTACAAATAGAAAATGTTTTTGGCAAGAACGCAGTTGACATTACAGGCACAAATATTTGTTTTATTCATCAGTTATAATAGATATTAGCTCTGTTACAGGCAATTTGTGATCTTCAGATTATAAAAGAATGTAAAATATAAAAGAGTCGATGATACTATGTTCGTTTCGTATTAGTTTAATGACGTCCCAGTTACCTGTATGTGGCCTCAGGATTTGTCAAGATTCGGAAGATACTTAATTCCAAGTATTCTGGCATTTTTATCATAAACGACTAAGTTGTTATTTAGATAGAAATGAAATACTTTTGACATTCCATTGATCTCTTTGTGTAAATATCTATTCTTTAAAAAAACATTTTTCTTTCATTTAACACAAAACATAATTCGTGACTCCGGCATAGAAACGGCAGTAAATTTTGCTTGGCTGAAACAGACGCGATCTCGCATATTTTAAAATGATTATTGAAAATAAATTAGTTGAAATTTACCGTTGATCTGTACCATAACATTGTACATTAAAGATTGTGTGAACAAAAGTGCTACATCTTGTATGACATAGCTCTTAAAGCGCTGCAATTTATACTATTTTAAAAGTACAAAGTAAAAATACAAAGATTTTGAGAGTGATAGAAGTTACAGCGGGTAGTCAATGGTTTTGAAAATGCGTTTCAGACACACCGACGCAGATGTATTCTCTCTTTTAGCCCTATTCTGTTCGTTTAGCGAATCTTAGAATAATTCACACCTGATGAGCTGCTACTTTTCATATAACATCAACACCGGGACGGCCATTATAATGAGTATTCGATGTATATTTCTGCATAGCTGGTTGATGGTGCCTGATCACCTCTCTTGGCCCCCACGAACAGTCATGTATCCGACATATCTAGAGATTGAGGCTTCTACACAAATTGACACCATTGTATGAATTGAAAGTGAGATTTTGAATAAGAAAAGCTAATATGCAGTGGAGGGGTGCGCCAGGTAAAAAGAATGAATATTGCAGTTTCAACTATACTGAAAAGTATCATCGTGTTGTTTTGTTCCACCGCTGATCATTTCCTCTACCACACACACAAATAAAATTCCTTCCCTGTGCGTGCGTCACTCATGATGTCAAAGGAAGTAGTGAAAAATAACTGTGTTGGTGTGGATGATGGAAAAAGGAAGTTCATGAGAAACCAATATATAAAAAGAAGCCGAAACATACTATTGCCTCACATTAAACCATCTCACAAACAAATAGTACCAACCAAATGTCGATCCTCTTCTTCCTTTTTCTTGTCATTCTTCAAGTGGGTGCGAACCAGCGCGTGCTGGCCGATAACAAAGTTGTCCGAGGGAAGCGACTCTTTGGTGGCTTTGGTGGTTTCCATCTCCCTGTTATACGACATCCGCCTCCACCACCATGGTATCGATCGCCTCCACCTCCACCACCACCTCAATGATCGCCTGTTCTTCCGTCACCAATGCCCGAATTTCCCGATGAACCATCATACGACGGTGCTGATCCATCTCAGGACACACCACCCGCACCTCCGGTTAATGATCTGACCACTAGTACAACGATCAGAATGGAAGGAAACGATAATACAACAACCACAGCGATCGATCCAATGACACCATCCACGGAGATCGATCCAAGCACAACAACCACAGCGATCAATCCAATCACAACAACCAGAGCGATCAATCCAATAACGGCATCCACGGAGATTGATCTAATGACGGCATCCACGGAGATCGATCCAATGACGACAACCAGAAGATCGATCCAATGACGGCATCCACGGAGATCGATCCAATGACGACAACCACGGAGATTGATCTAATGACGACAACCACGGCGGTCGATTCATTAACGACAGCCACTGACGCAACCACAACTAATACGATAACGACGACGGACACGACCATCAGCGAGTTAACAGCAAGTGCTGCGACACCTATCGTTGCTCAACGACGTCGCCGTCGTCGATCGATGCTCAGTGAATAGTAAATGGCGCTTGGCACATGCCGAGAAAAGAAATTACACTCTTTTCCAATATCCACCAAATTTCATTCACTATCTTTCTCTCATTTTACTGTCGATTGGCTGTCTGTTAATCAATAAATGTATACAGGACTATCTAAGTCTTGCAGTTCTCTTTTATCTTTCTGCCGCTGGAAGAATGAGAGAAGAAACGTCTACTATTCCTTCTCAGTAACAGATGTAGATTAAGTTAGTTGTTCACAGGCACACAACCACGACACTACGTGATTCACTAATGTGCTTTAAAAAGAACAGTTGTATGCAGAGATTATTTCGCGAGGTCCTTCGTGTTTTTATTAAGAATACTCATCAGGATTCTGCATAAGCACACACAAAAGCAGAGGGTATGGGTATGAGTATCTATTTATCTTGCGAGTGACAGGCGAGGTTCTTTCTCCATCATCACCGAAAGAAGAGATACTCGTATTATTTCTGTTGTCCGCAGATATATACACCCATATTGTAGCCCGTGAAATTCTTTCTCAGATGTGGTATTGCTTGAATTTGCGTTCCTATTTTACAAATAAGACTTTATGCTAATAGAGTAGGCTAAATTAACGTTAATTAGTACTAATTAGTCAATACCAGAAAGGAAAGAACAAAAATTCTTGCATATTTTCTCGTAATAAATATTCTCCACAATTGAACGCGGGATTATTATTGAAAACATTCCGGTCCATCCTCCATTAATTACAAAAACTTAGTTCTTGTCTAGATCGGTAGAAAAAAGTGTGGAGAATATTTATTACGAGAAAATATGCAAGAATTTTTGTTCCTTCCTTCCTGGTATTGACTAATTAGTACTAACTAACGTTAATTTAGCCTACTCTACTAGCATAAAGTCTTATTCGTAAATTGCCGTTTTCTTGCATGCTGAGCGTTGTAGTGGTGGTCAGATCATTAACCGGAGGTGCGGGTGGTGTGTCCTGAGATGGATCAGCACCGTCGTATGATGGTTCATCGGGAAATTCGGGCATATCAGGCTCATCGGGCGATTCCGCGTCAGAAATCAGTTGCCGTGGTGGTGGAGGCGGATGTCTCTAAGTCTTACGGTTTAAGAGTTTTCCAGAGATCAAGGCCCAAAAAGGACCCTGAACGGCGTTCCATGATTTTTTAATATACTTCAAGCTGGAGAGTTCGGGTTTGTTTTATTTTAAACTAGACACCTAACTACATCGACTGACCGGCGCCGATTTTTCA
>CAJNOQ010002005.1:0-26959 GCA_905250885.1 Didymodactylos carnosus | reverse complement strand
TCAATGGCACGGTAAAAGCATGCTAGCAGCACATAAAAAAGCATGCTGGCAGCACATAAAAAGCATACTTTGGCACACTTTTTCCATGCCATTGGCACAATTTAAGTGTGCTTTTTCTAAAAGTATGCTTTTCCGGGACAGTGACAAGAGTAGTACGATTTCAGTACTGGGTAAATGTCGGTAGATGTCGTTTAACTTATTCGGCGAAAGTGAGCGTATCGAATGACTGGTGAGTCATCATTTCTAATCATAAAGTAGACTTTGCGTTTTTAAAAGTATTTAACTTCTTCAGTTTGTCCTTTGGATGTTATTGTAGGTTAGGGACTTTTGTGGACTCGCACTTTTCATGAATAAGCTGAATTGCAAATGAAACTTTTGTACTTTGGGGTATATTTCCGACATGAGTTTAACTGAGGTACGTTATCGTATCTATATGGCATTCGTTTTAGAGTTGGTTATTGTTATGCCTTGTATGATAGTTCATTTCGTCTTTCATTTCGTCGAATCTTTTTTGCTGTCCGTGTTATTCTTTAGAACTTTTAATTATTCTATACATGGTCTGATCTTTCCAACTCTCTCTTTCAAACGTCTGAAATATTTGTCTTTTAAGTCTATCGTCACTTAAATCATCGCAATACAGTGATCTCATTTTCTTCTCCCGTTAACTACACTCTTAATATTTAATTAGTATTTTATCTTTTATTTGACATTTCTCTTGTAAAACTATCGAATCTTCTTTTTTCTGGTATACGGTAAGTGTTTGAAATAATTTTCCACAGTGATCGTCCTCTCGTTCATCTTTCAAAGCAACACTATTTCATCATATTTTCTGCAGTTAACTTATTAATATCGATCTCTTTGGAAAAACCGCGCTATAATGTTTCACATATGCATTGATTACAAATGAGAAGAAGTGATAAACCTTTTCTTAAAAAGTAGATTGAGAGATCTCTTTATATATCTCTTGTTTTTTTATTACATGTCTGATAGGTATAATAGGAAGAGTGATTGATGTCATAGGAAAAAAAATTTAAGATCAATAATAATTCTACTTTTTTATTCTTATAGACTTTTGAAGAAAAAATGGCCACTTCATCAAGGAAAAAAAGTGTGACAATGTCAAAAAATATAATTATTCGTCCAGATCCTGATACATCTGCCAAAGTTCAATCTGCAATAAGATTATTAAGTGAAACAATGCAAATAAATGCAAATGAACCATCTCTAGCCTTCTATAGGATACAAGTACGTTTGTTTATAGAATTGGATCAGATGCTTTTACATCATGAATTAGTTTTAAGAATTCTTTGTATGCGATTGCTTTGCTCTAAACATTTTTTAACTTTGTTCTGTGTGTGCAGTTTATAAGAAAGTAGCAGCAGTTTTAACTTATCTTTCAGGAACATATTCGAAAAACATATCCGGCAATAGTTCAAAAACAACGTGAATTAGAAAATTTGCAAGTACAGATTGATGGACTCGTATTTGATATTGAATATTCAATGGAAGCTGTAAAAACAATATTAAATAGCGAATGTCATTTTAGTGTACGTGTCAATAAACGTTCAGATTATATTTATTTACTCTACAGAGAGTCAACTTTTTTATTTTAGAATATTCAAACACAATTGCAAAAAGCAATTTTACTTCAGAAACAAATTCATTTATTAAATCAACAACAGATACAACAAAAATTATTCGGAAAACGCGATGAGAAATTATTACATAAAAATCAAACAGTTGTAAATGCCTCTTTGTCGCTTTCCTTTGAACAAAAACAAACTGAACAGTCATTATCTTAACGAATATCTTTATTAAATTTTTTTCTTTTAGCAAAGAGTGAAAATGATACATTTATTAATGATAGAATAACTTATTTTTACTAAGAAAATGACTTAAGTAAATTTTAGATATTAAAAAATCAACGTTGAATGATAAAAAATTTTACTCTGAGTACTGGAACTTATTTTTTACAATACTCCTGATTGAAGAATTCAGCAAGTTTTGTGTAGCATATGTCCGATTTTTCTTTATCAGAGGATGACTGGTATAATACAATGGTATCACATTTTTAGATGATTCTAGAATAGAAAATACAGCCAATAAACAATCAGTATTTAGTAGTTTTGATTATTTTGTGTGTTTTAGATAATGTCCATAATTATTTTTGTCCAATCATTTATTTTTTATTTTTAACTAGATTATTATTCTAGAAAAGATATGCTGATATAATCAACGAAAAATTTAAATCTCCATTTCACACTGGAAAAAAAAGTAAGGTTTACATAAGTTGTTCTTTTAAACAAAAATAACAACAACTCACAATGAAATGAAAATTTTCTCTCTCATTTCTTTACATATTTTCATGCAATGCATGCTAAATTGGATCATACTGTGTATTTAATTATTTTATGAAGTAGTATTCTTCATCATTTAAAAAATACTTTTCTCGTTCAGGCGAAATTACAATTATGCCCGTCACAAATCAGATGAGAAAAGTTGGAATTATATCGACGACCGCAACAATAGCAGCTATTAGTATGTGGACATTTTATTATCAAGGGATGTTATGAGTCTACTTTTCATCGTTTATAAACATTCTCGTGATTTGCTGATAGACAGAATTTTTTAGAATTTCTATAAATGTAGAGCCTACATTGTTATACAAAATGATGTGTAAGCAAGTTTTGTACGATTTTTTCCTGTACGTTTATACTCATATAACTACAATCTCCTAACGAGCTTGACCGAGTTCGAGTCTAGGCTCAGTCACAGACATTAATAAAACAATCACAGAATCGAAACAATAGATTGCAGAGAGCTCAACGACCTCCCATGTGATAAAATAATGCTTATTCTGTAGTACTGCACACTCGAAATTCTCGTCTATCATGTTGAAATCATGACTTATCTATTTTAGGTTTAGCTTATGCCTTTTATCTATTCTATTATCGTCGATCACGTTCTCAATCCATCAACAGAAAGAATTTACAACATCAAAATCGTGTATCGTCAGAATATGAGAGACCTGAATCTCAAGATGGTTAGTAACAAATATTGTGCATTATTAGTTGTGTATGCAACTAATAATAGATTTTGTAATTCTTTTTCAGTATGGGAAAATGCGGATGATACATTAACAAAAGAGCTTATTCATACACCCGAACAGTTATATAAACATGGTCTGGAACATTTAAATATTGCAATTGATTATTGGAATCGTGCATTAAACTATATCGATAATATAGCACCGTCTATAAAAAATCAACCAGATTTGCTGTTACAAACTGATAAGGAAATTACTAATCTTAATACAAATTTTTTATTGACATCATTAAATAAAACTAATCATTTTGAATTAAAGCAAAAACTTCAATTTTTATTATCTAAAGTCGATGTTTCGTCGGATGGTCCTGATTTATTATTTTTAGCAACTGACAAACGAACCAAATCACCGCCATTATTATCGCCCACAACGTCATCACCGACATTGAATCGTCAAGAATCTATTCGACAACAACAGCAAACCGCATTAAATGTTCAAAATGATCTTAATACATTCAACGAGAGACGTTCTCTATGTTCAATACGTTCGATAGATAGTTTTGAAAGTTGTGCAGATGTAAGTTCAGCTATAACGTACAATTGCTTGATGACTGGATATAAGATTATCTGATTTTGTTAGTCGGTTTACGCGAATGGAATAGTCAATTTTTTTTATACTCCTATTCTAATCTACAGTTATACTTTGATTAATGATCAAGATTAATATGAGTATTGCTGTCAACTATGTTCTTTCTATGATTTCGATCTGTTTTTTATCATTTAGGACGCTGAATGGTTGGAAACGAGTGATATATTATTCGATCCATCATCGCCGTATTATTCTATGCCAGCTTATTACGTTTATGGCCTACGTTTAGCCGAAAAAAATCAAGTACCATACAAAAAATTACGGTTCGTGGTGCTTTTGAATGAATGCAAAATAAAATGCACAATGGACTTATTTTCTGTTTAGAACGAAATTACTGACTTGTTCATCAGATACAGATTATTTAGCCAAACTTTTTTGTATTCGAAACGCGTGCGATGTATGACTTAATCACATTTTATGGGGTTAGACTAACATTTTATGCACAAACTTTTTTTTTCTAGGAAGTCCTTAGTGGAGATGAAAAACGGGAGTATATAAAGACAATAGCACGTGCTATTTGTGAAAAATTTTTAGAAAAATCATCGAAAGTATGAGAATTAGTGTTTTTAGTTGGAATAAATCTGTTCGATTTTACACGTTTATAGGATTCGACTCGATTTCTACAGGCATTTGAGCAAATGAACGCTCTTATGGCTGATCCATCAAATACATCTATGATTATGGAAGAAATGGCCTCAGCGGGGGTTCTAAAAGAAGATTTTACTTCTGTTATTTAATAATTCAACTTTGTTTTGTTTTTAGATCAAGTCAGCTACAGTTTATAATGTTGGTATTGATTTTATGTTACTTGAAGGCTTTGAAATACTCGATTCACCGCCATCGGCAATGAAGACAATATTACAAAATAAATGGTTCTCTGAGAATTTTCGTGAACAGGTATGCTAAGGTCTTTAATGAAGATACGTTTTTGTTATAACGAACATTTTTTTCTAAGGCATTAAACAAAGCTGTTTCCTATGCATTACGTGTTAGACGAGCAACTGTAAAGGTACAATTTTGTCTTGAAGTATTTTTATTCCTAATTTTTGAATTTAATGGAACATCATTATTCAAATCATAATTGAGTGAAAGTTGTGTAAATTCTATTGTTTTTTCTTGTATTTTTCAGTACAATAACGGATTTTTAACGACATTTTTGTCACTGATTGAAGATATGTCACCTGTCTTTGCCTGGGGTATTCTTGGTCCACCATCGAAAGTCAAACCAATGTGTACATTTATAAAAGTATGTAGAAAAGTTTCAATTTTTCTTCGGAGACGAAAGATTAGAGTGACAATTTCATTTCAGGATTCTGTCCTCGATTTTGCTCGTTCATTATACGATTTGAAGCGCACTGATTACTCGTCGTTACAAACACTCGTACAATCAATAGATAAACAATTACAAGATTTATTGACACGTCTCGTTCTTGAAATGGGCGTTAATCAAAATTTATTAATACAACCGATTCAAAATGAAGCAACGAATGGTGTCAACTTTATTTAAATTTCAAGAAAATTCATAAAAAAACAGATTTATCTAAGAAAAATGTATGTAAAAATTGCTCGTTTTATATGAGAACTGTTGATGTTTTTCTTTCAGGATCTATCGAGCAGTTCTCATCATGTGTTTTTTGCTCACACAATTTACTCCAATATATCTAGTCTAGTCGAACGAATGTTTTGTTGTTATTTATTTTTCATTCATAATATAAATTGTGACCTACTTAACTATTTTTAAGTTTTCATCACTTCGTCTGTGATATGTTTTCTTTTTTTTCCGATTTGTCTACAAAAAAGATAGGTATTATTTGATGATATATTATCATCGCTCATTTTTTTTTCTTCCATATTCTCGCTCCTATTGTGTTTAAATTTTGTTTAATAAAACGAAAGAAAGAAAAACAATCTATAAAAATATAGTTTCTAACATGTATTCTGTTTTCTAAAGGATATTATGGAACTGATTTGCTACCGTCGAGTTCAACGATTTTGGATGCATCATTCAACATAGTATTTGTAAAACTGAACTTGTTTTCGATGTAATTGATTGCTCAGAGATACAAGAAAAAATTAGTTTTCCATTCCGTGTGACTACATTGCTTAGAAATCTAGTTCATAATAATGACTTGGAGGATAATGAATTTATTTCCTAACAAACAGTACAGTAGTATAATATACAGTATCTCCTCGTATATTTTTTTGTTTTGCATTGGGCAAAGACATTTTGTATGAAAAATAAACGTAAAAAAAAACAAAAATACGACAAAAAAACAAATATTCAAAATAAAATTATATGACACTTAAAATTATATACAATTAAATATTCCAATTTAAACATTACTCTAACATAAACGTTTATTTATACTAAACAGTGTATGATCCTAGCGAGTAAATTTAACTGTAGTTGAACACCGCTACAGAAAAAAACGATAAAATTAGAAATAAACGAGATTGCATGTTCTATATATATACATTAAGTTAAAATGTTGCAGTCAAGTTTAAAATTAGAATCTAAACTACATTATTGACTAGATAATTTTAGAATGATATGTTGATACTTTATCTATTATTATACATTTTATTTGCTAGTAAGGTATGCCAAAGAACGATCATATCTAGGTAACTGCTGAAAAAAATTTCTTTTAGAATTGTTCAATGTGGAATTCAGTTGTTTAATTTCTATGAAATTATTTGGTAACCAGTTATTTGTAATTGTTAATAAAATGAAATGTCTTTCAACTTTCTACAATGTTCCCTCCAAAAGTTATGAACATTTTGCCAAGAGATCTAAACAGCTAATTTTCTGATACTATCTAGCTGGTTTACATCTTGATTCTGCCTAACCTTCTTACAATAGAATCTCGCGGATCGAGTTTAAAATGTTATTATAGATACATGGGACGATATAACCTCAAAGTTTTTTTCCGTCTTTGACTTTTTCTTTTCAAATTAAAAAAGATTTAAAGGAGTTCCTTGGAAAAAACAGCTTTTAATGTTAAAAATCCTATAACTGAAAAAGGCATAATGCCCAAAGCTTTTAGAGGGATTATTGTAGAGAGCTAAAAGACATCTCATTTTATAAACAACTCTTTGCTCTTCAAGACTAACTATTTAGAAAAACGACAAGTGGAAGAGTAAAATATTAATACTCAAGAAATAGAGTTCTTTCAGTTTGATGCGACAAACTTTCACAATTTTCTTTTATTTCCTCAACGGAGGGTAGAGGAGTGCTGGGAGTGGTCTTATTTTGTAGAGGACACTTCACTCGATAATGCAAAATGCTGAAGTGAAAAATGAAGATTTTTTTCTAGAAAGAGGAGAAGGGCACTTAAGCAATGATAATATCACTTGTATGACATCAATGTTCAATATTACGTCTATTAGCAACATTAAAATAATAGAAGTTTTCAATTTATTATATAGATCACCCTCAGCAACAAAATAAAAATGCAGGAATATATATGTGTATATATAGAAGATTTTTCATAAAGAAATTTTTTTACCAGTTATTTATGCACCAATGACAGTTACGGTTATGGGCAGTTTCAGTTAATGAAAACTATTACTGCTAGTAATAAACTGTAATAGTTTGCAGAGATATAGAATTCGATTATAAATTACTTGAGAATATGTCGAAAAACGAATTACAGATCGGAAGAAATATTTATGATGGACAAAAAGACGGAGAATGAGACATGTATTTCTTTTTCGACTGAATGAACAGCATAATCAGAGGTCATTAATTATCAACTATAGCATTACAGTGATATCTCCAGTAAATCTTAAGATCTATCTCAAAATAGTCTGTAAATTCAAATCAACGTTGATTTAACCTCAATAACACTAACTATCAAGCAAAGCACTGATAAATCTGACTCGTAAAATAGAAAAAAATTAAGGTGAGAGAGATATTAGCTCGAATCATAAAAATCACTTTCTACCGTATGTTCACGAAACAATTTATACCATGCTATTGTGTGTTGAGTTAGATTTAAGTTATCTAACAAGATGAATGCTTCACCGATACATTGATTTTTTTCAAATTTTTTCGCTCGTTGCCACACCATCACTTGCATACGACGGCCTACAATGCAAAGAATAGTCGTTTACCAGTTAGGTTTGATAGATTAGAGGCACTAGATGCATAAAGTTCAATCCGTTATGCAGAATCTTTATTAGCGCAGAAGAAACATCAAAAACTCTCTTACCCATCACATTACTTGCGTTATAATTCAATTTTGTATTATATTGTGGATTAAAATTAGATTTGATAACAGCCGTTTTACGTTTTTGCACGCGTCTTGTGCCCGTTCGAAGGTATCTGAAAGGCATCAGAAATTATGTTTATTTTTGTCCAGGACAAAAATGTATGGACTTATACGTGTTGGTACAAGAGACAAAATAATTTTTATAGGTTTTTATGTGATAGTTACTTATATAGATAAGTTAACAGACAAAGCAAATGATGGTTAGGTTGTGGACACTTTTTACATGAAATTACACATGGTAAAAGTATCATATAAACCACTAAAGATCCTTAATGGTTCTTTGTTGCATGATTATCTGTAAATTTTTTCTTCACGATTAATCACACGTGAGCACATTTTTATTCATGAGAGAGTTAGTCGTAAGCATTCCTATTTTGAACAGGAGTTATTATTTGAACACGTTCAACAAAGTGTTAAAAATTTCTGACGTACGTTTTAACATAGGTATCGGGCGGCTCTGATTCATTGTTTACGTTGTTGTTACTGCCATCTACTACCCTTTTTAGTCCTCTGGCCATTATAACATCGATTTCAAGTAAACCTTTGGTTACAATTAGACCCAATTGAATTTGTCCTACATGCATATCATCATTGATTATATTTTCATAATTTCTTGGTCCTACTTGAGCTACACCGAGCTGATGACTATGTATATTGTTGCCATCTTCAACTATATTTTCGGACATTGTTTGATTAAAGTATCTATCAATATCATCTTCACTATCACAATACGAAGCAGCCGATGATTTTCTTGATCCAGAAATCGATGAATGTCTAGAAGACATCATGTATGGTGGTAGTAATTGCATTTGTAATGGGCCAAAGGGAGACAAGAGAGGCGACGGTACTACTGCTTGAGGAAGAAGTTGCTGACATATGGATGAACGAGCTGAAGGGTTCGTTGTTACCATTAATACATCAGCGGGAATGAGACTATTTCGTGGGGAAGATGAGATTAGTGTTGGACTCATCGGCTGTATTTGTGTTCCACACTCACTTGGACGACGATTTGGACGAAAATTAACCGGTAGATTACTAGACGAGTTTGTCGTATTGCATGGTAATGCTTTTAGATTTAAATCATCGTCTTCACTATCAATAACCATGTTTGATTTCCCTAAACCCGTATCGCTAAAGCGCCGCAGCACAAATAATCGCGTAAGACCTTGGGATATACCACGTTTTAATTTAGTTGAATTCGTTATTGCTTTTGATTTATCATTTGCTGATGGTATTTCTCCGATACTTGCACGTTGCAAAGTATTTCGAGTAACGTTATATTCGGGAAAAAGATGAGGTGTTAATCCAAGAGTGAGTGAATTTTTTTTACTGTTTTCTGGCAGATTTGTATTCATTTTATTTTTTTGACGTGACGATATGATTTGAGATCCGGATGAACTTTGTCTATCGTTCGATTCATTTATTACATTTTGTTTTAAAGCCTTTTTTGATTTTCCATTATTTGATCCACGTGCTAATGATTCATTTTCATCATCGTCTTGTCCGATACTTTGATGTGCCGGTAGTTTAATTAGATTATCCTGAATTTCATTTGAAGATGGTTCAAATGTCACACTTGTCGTTGATGGTTTTCGCATTTGTCGATCACGTAATTCATACCAGCGTGGTTCATCTTCTAAGTTAGCCTCTATCAACGGTAATTGTGCCATGCCAATAAATTCCTCATTTTCCTCATGAGTATGATAGTTTTGTTTCTTTTTATCCCATAAAAATATTTCTAAACGTAGCACATCCACTTTTTCAACTTCATGAAAGACAAATGTTTCATTCCATACCTAGGATTTAAAAGTCGAGATTATAGCTTTCGACAACATCTGGTAAAGTATACATACAGGATTACACGAATGAATTGCTTTTGTTTCAAACATATCAAAACCACGATCATCAAATAACATTTTACCTAAAATAATGGGATATTTAATTTAGAAAAAAAAATAATTTAGAACATGCATTCTACCCGAGATGTAGGCATATGGTGAATCGCCATTGGGTCTCAATGGTAAATTTCCTGCTTGAATTACTGTTAAAGCTAATTTTAAATCTTCAACATCGTGCCAAATTTGTGCTAAATATGAGAAAATCTTTTAATTTAAATCAGTTCATTTACGAATGATAATCAGAATATATACCTAATAGGCGTCCTCTATTAATTAGAATGGGCTTCAGTTCCTTGACATTAGGTACTTCAAGTGTTTCTACCGTTTCAAATAATTGTTTCTTTGATTGTTTTGGAAATGTTGACGACAAAGATGATGGCAATGGTAATAAATTTCGTCGTTTTCGGGTTGATGATGGACCCAAACGAGGAACAGTTTCAAAATGTCTTGATATTTCTAATGATGTCATATTTTGTCCGTTTATCTGTAATCGAACATTGTTATGTTGAACAACTAGGAAAAAATAATTCTAAGAAAAACGTTTAGAGTTTCTCGAAAAATAGACTTACCCAATTGAACAATATCACCGCAATGGTCTTGTAAAGTACGAACTTCTTCATAGGTCGAATCAATCAACGAATGACCATTGAATTCTAGTATTTGATCTCCTACTTCAATATTTCCTTGCACAGAAGCTGGTCCTCCATATGATATCATTGTAACGAAACATCCTGAAATATAACTTAATCTTGAATATATGTTTCTCAAGCAATGTTTTTATTCTCAACTAGCTGGACTTACCCAAACTAGAATCTTCACATTCTTGACCGCCCACTATTCTCATACCTAAACCATTTGTTCTTTTCGATGGATCATTTTTGTCTCGATGAAGTAATATACGATGGGGATTTGAAGGTGGTGTACGCGCACGAAGTTTTGAACTTTCTTCGGCTTGTAAAAATATATTTTCACATGTTTCTATTGTCTTTCGTCGATCACCTCCAGTTGCGGACGGTGTTGGTATTGGTAATAATGTAGAATTAGTTGTATCTTTTATCATGGTGGAAAACTCGGGTTCAGTACCGCAATAGTAATCTTCAGATAATGTATGGCGTCTTAGTTTTGGTGGTTTACTTGAATAATAACAAAGAAAAGTGGAGTTAGTTTTTTATTTTAGATTATAATGATTATAAGAGAAGTCTAATGTTATAAATTTGTCCTACCTCAAAGCAATTTCTATGCTATTATCTTGTCTTATAATTATTTTTCTTGGCGTTTTTGGTATATGTTCACGTTCGACGCTGGAAGAAAATGTATCTTGTTTTGATATTTTTGAATATAACATTCGTCGACGAACGATATCCGACAAATCTTGTTGTTTTCTAGATAAAAAAACTACTTTATTGACTTGTCGAAGTCTATGTAATTAGTATCTTATTAGAAAATCATTTTCAGTGGATAATCATGAATCATAGTAAAAGAAAAATTGCTCACCTTACAATACAAGGATAATCGATTGACCTTTGAGACAGTAATCCACTATCAACAGCAAGAAATGATCTTCGCCGAGATAGATTTGATAAGTCAATTGATTTTGCATTTTGTGTATGTTGTAATGGTACTTTTGGTGTTAGCCGATATTTTTCTGATGAGGACGAATCAATACTTTTACTTCGAGTTGAACGATTACTTAACGAATTTTCTCGTGGTACATTTGATGGATGTTTATTTGGTGCTGTTGCTGATTGTGTTATAAATTTCTCCTTTATTTCATCTCCATTACTAATTTGTGGTGCACTGATATCACTCAATTGATTGAAACCAGATGAGGCTGCCACATTCGATGATAGCGTTTGCTTCGATATATTTCGTTTATTTTTACCACTTTTACTATTATTTGTATTACTTGGTATTTCAGGTAAACGTCGCGATGGGGATCGATTATGTGAAATGCCAATGTCTGAAGGATAATTAGCACTTTTTTCTCCTAGCACCGATACGATCTTATTCCTATTTGAAGTGTTTGTTTCTTCAACATAATCGTTGAAACTAAACTCTATATCCTTCGACCGTCGCTTTTCTTCATGTTTACTTCTCAGCGAATTCGGAGGACTTTCTGTCTCACATGGTAAACTACATGCTGTTCTTTTTAAACTGGTGGAAGCTATAGGGGGCGAGTGCGGTGTTGATGTGCAGTGTTGATTTGTGCTATTAGACTCATCCTTGCCCTCTACTGTCGTTGTCCATTCATAATTTCTCTTCATCAGCGCTCTTTTTCTCGTCCATGACTCAGAATTTCGGTGTACTGATCGACTGGCTTTCTGTTGTAAATGATCATCTTCATTTTCATTTTCATCACACATAATCATCGATGATGAACAATAATCTATTCCCTGGAAAGAAAGATCGAATAAAAACATTATTTTCAAGTACAAGGATATTCCTTTGAGTACAGTCAAAAGACTGCATGTGTTATACAACTGAACACTGAACTTGCATTTGAATTATTTGAATTTTATTCTGGAAAAATAAGAGCAGGTCGTATATACAACACACCTAATCTTTTGAAAAGAGACTGGCTCGGAAAACACTAATGACACGCAAAAAAGAATTGAGTGGTTTGTTTGATTTCGAAGACTGATTAACCGACCGGTTTCATTTTTATTAAAATAAAAACTCATCAGGGTATCTCTTTATATAGTGATAATTTTAAGCCTTTTAAGCCCGGACTTAGATTACAAATATTTATAAAGAGATATCCTGATGAGCTTTTATTTTAATAAAAATGAAACCGGTCGGTAATCAGTCTTCGAAATCAAACAAATCATTCAATTCTTTTTTGCGTGTTATTAGTGTTTTCCTAGTCAGTCTTTTTAGAAGATTCGGTGCGTTGTATATACGACCGCCTGCTGTTATTTTTCCGAGTATCAACGTTTCTTAAATTTACTTCTTATTCGACACATTTAACAAAATATCTAGACATTTTCGTTATTAGACCTATTTCTAGATTGCACATGTGTATTTTCTAGAATACAAGCCTTATGGGGAAATTTTGTCAAAGTTTCATAACGTTGGGTTCATGCAGTTTAAACAGCAAATGCGTGGTCACATGTGAACTTTCTTCTATAATTTTATACGCGTTCACAAATGAGAATTTCTTTTCACGCGTTTCACTAATGACCATGTGTGACTAGCAATGATGCGAAAAATTTTTGTGATCAGTTCACGCGTTATCACAAGTAGAATATATTTTTTACGCATGTCCACACATCATTTTACGATGTTCACGTGCGATTTCGGTTCATTTCACGATATTCACGAGTGTACACGCCCTTTTAAATACAAAAAATATTCCCCATGAGGCGGAAATAAATTCCATTATAGTATTCTAAAACTATAGACTAACACAAATCCAATTGTATACGAATATGGACTTGAACGTGTATTCAATAAAGTATAAAATTAACTTCATTGTATCTAGTTTATATATGCTGTATGATGGTTGAAAATGTACAATAGATTCGATGTTATCAAAGTTAATTTGAGTGTACATGTTTTTACTAATAGAATTGTCTTTTAAGAATATTCTATATTTTTAAATGTTAGGATAGATGTATCGTTGCGTGTTCTTAATGTTTAGATAATTCGATATCTTTATAAAAATATTTGATTGTATTATCATGATCGAGTCATTTAGCGTTTTTATGATTCAATTCACTTTTGACATGTTTCATGAGAAACAAATTTTTAATATAGGTCGGAAATGGAATAATTTTTCTGTTCATTAAAGAAAAAAAAAAATAGATCTCTAGATAGCGATATATACAAGACCTAGAAAAATATTTTTGTGTTGTCATTCTCTTTTGTTTCTTACAATTTTATACTTGACATACATAGCACATACACATACGATAAACTAAAAATACAATTTAGCTGTCTATTATCTATTTGCCCGGTAATCACATCTAATGTCAAGTGTTCACTTGTATAGAAAGTTGATTTCAAGGATAAGAACATGTCATATCAAATGAACATCATGCAACACAGAACAGGATTGATCTAACTTTGTCATCAAATAAATTCTTTTTTATCTTTTATAGCAAAAAAAAAATATAGATAAATAGTATTTTTATGCAAAAGCAAAAAAAAAAAGAAGAAGAAACGATAGCATCAATATTGAATTATTTAGATATTTTACGTTTCACTTTTATGTCTGTCTATGAGAAAATCTTTGATTGATGATTTATTAATTGAATTTATATGAACTATTACTATTTAAGAAAAAAATCAAAAACATCTTGTCTCAATGGAATTTAATTTCAAAACAAGTTTCAATAAAGAAAATTGTTATGAATAAATGCATTTATACGAGGGGGTTACTTCTGCAAAAAGAAGATTTTTATACTTCATGGTCAACTATCTTTCTTTTCTTTTCAACTATTAAGAAAATTATTGATAGTCTCCTCAGACTTATCACGAATGAAATAAACAAATTAAAACTGTTAATAAAGCAAGATTTTTTTTCCCTAAAGCGAAACCAATACTTCCTCATGACGATATAGTTAGCGAGAAGCGTAAAATATAACTTCCTGTTCTTTATACCCGAATTCAAGTGAACAAAATTACCCGAGAGTTTTCATTTAACCCAAACGGAAATATGAAGGTTGTTGTTTTGCTATTTTACGACGCACGCAGTCTATTAACAGCAAATTTTCGTCTCGCTAATCGTACAATGATCTATCATTAATTTTAATAATACTCTATTAATGTCACCTTTCTTTTGAAGAAAGAGATACTATGTGTGGTGGAGGATAGTCTGACGTCTCGAATACAGTTGTTTTATAAAACACTTACCGTTGATAAGTCAATGCTTGCTTCTGGATGTGATAAGCTATCAATGTGTTCCACTATATATCTTGCACTTTCTTTGTGATCATATGTATTATCGCTTGACGATGGCATCGTCAGAACTGTTGTCGTTGTTTTTGTATTGTTAAATTGTTCGTCTGAGTAAATATTAGTACTCAGAGTTCGTGGTCTTTCATCGTAATTAACACAAGATACATGTTTTTTATCAGTGAGTTGCATCATGCATAGAACACCAGAGGCATTTGGCTCAAAACTTTCTAATTTTATTTCACTTAAGCTATCATCTGGTTGATGAGGTTGTAAGTAATCTTTAAAAGACGGCACTGTGATTATATTCGATGCATGTTGTGTTAACTTTTTCTTTGTTTGACTAGTAGTATTATTACCTGACATCAAATCGTCTGCTGTCCGAGTTATTTCTCTCATAAATGACATACGTCGAGTTTTTGGAGATGAAATTTTTGCTGGAGGTGACATGTTTGCTAGAGGTGAGATATTTTGATCGGATGAAGGCACTGTGTATACGTCAGATAAGTGATCAAACGATGATTCATTTTCATGAGTAGAAGATAATGGAAGATGTTGCATTGTCGGTGTATGATTTGTAATAGCTAAACGAGATGCATCACGCCATAAACGGGAAAAAAAATTCGAGGGTTCTAAAATGGATAGTTTTCGTTCAGTTGACGGTGACGATCGAATAGTAGACGTTGGTGATGATAATGTCGGTGAAGTATTAGTCGATTGTGATGTTGTGCGAAACGTGACTAATTTGTGTAATAATTTTATTGGTGAGTGTACAAAATTTTCCTCACCTATATTCCATGTACCGGATTTCTTAACAACTTCTCGTTTGACAAGACATATACGACAACACCATTTTGATGTTGAACGATTTTCATCATTTGATTGCAAAATTAAATCTGTATTCGTATAATTACCACATCGTCGACAAACAAGTCGTTGACAATCGTGACAATAATGTAATTGTTCACGATTTTCTAAGAATGACAAAGATGAAAATGAATTAATTTGATTGCATGTTGTTGAGCAAATATAACATAAATTTGTTGTTGACATCATAGTAGAGTTAGTAGGAGTACTCTCCGATATTGTACGTTGTTGATTATCATCGTTAATTGTCTGTTGTAAATGTATCATTGTCCTTCTTAATCCTGACAAACTTTGATTTTGTTCATATTCAATTTCAGTTTGTTTTCGTAACACTTGTTCCAATTGTTCAAGTTCATCATACGTTAGTGTAGAAAAATCCGGTGATGGAGAACGAATAAGTTTATGTTCCATGAACAGATGGATGAGTATACATAGATATATGAAGAGAAGAAAAAAATTTTAGAGAAAAAAAAAAAGAAAAGAAAACAAGAGGATATTATTAATGTTCAACAATAAAAAAAATACATCTAATAATTATGTTGAAAGTAAAGAAGAGAAATAGTATATTCAATAGAAAAAATAATAAGGTGAAAAAATGTAGAAAAAAGAAAGAAAAGACTGATTTCAAGAACAAAAACAGAAAACGGCTTTTTCATTTGTTCTTCCCTTCTAAATGGAGTAATTTAAAAAAACCGTTATATTACTATTATTAGTTGTCGGATAAAAATGGAAACGACGAAGGAGGGGGAAGAAAAAGAATGAATGAATGAATGGAAAAGATCTCTTATCAAAGTACCAACAAAAATAGCACAGCATATATTAATAAGCAATGTCCCGTTGTATCTTATTCAGATGTCAAGATCGTATACTTAGAGTTGGTGAACTAGATGAGTGGAAAAGCAATTTTTAGTAAAAATGGAAGAGAAAAGAGGAGCATCATTTTATTTGAAAAAATATATAGAGACTATAATACAGTAAAAAGCAAACCAAACATATAATGTTTATAATAATAGAAGATAAGTAATAATGCAAAAAAATATGTTCAAATCTGTGCGAGAGAAACTGAACTGTAGGGAGACAAAAAAAAGAAGAAGAGACAATTGATAAGTGTTCTGTAACAAATAAAAAAGTTAACGCCAGATTTATCTCTATACACATCAACACAATCTTTTTTTTAATAAGATTCGATAAGAATCTGTTAGTATCTCACTAAAAATTATCAAAATTCACAAAGACTATTTTGAACATATTGTCCGAATGCTGACCAATTTTTCTAATATAACGACATTCGAATTTAAGTCTGAAATCTTACATTATTATTTCTAATAGATAGAATTTTCAATAGAAAAAGCATAACAAAAGGAGCGGTTTAAATCATTTTATTTTATTTTATTTTATTTTAAATTCCATATATGACAAGGAATGCTCTCTTGCATAATTTCCGCGATGAAGAAGGTGATGAATTCTACCAACTGGAAATTGTAAACCAGCACGAAATAAACGAGTCTTTACTATTTTTTATATTATGCATCAAGAGATGATAATCTGCAACATATCCTAGATTCTTTCATCTAGTTTGTCTTATAATGCGATAATTAGTTTACAGTATTCAGTTATTTATTGGTAAAAGAATTTAATCAATTTATATAAAACAATGTACACTATTTTACATCTCATTATCGACTGTTTTTCCACAACATTAATTCTTAAATAGATTAGAAAGTAAAAAAGGAATAGAAAGTACAAGCACTGCACACCACATGTATATATAATTTATCTCAATCCCGTTAGACTTTGTATTCTTATATCCTTGAAAATGATTTTTTAAATAAATCGAAACGTTGAAATTTAAAATAAAATAAAAATAAAATAAAATAAAATGATTCAAACCGCTACTTTTGTTATGCTTTTTCTACTTAAATCTTATACTGTTAAAAAGTTTTAGCTAAACAGGAAACTTCATGTGACATATTTAATATATAAAAGTTTTTCAATAGCTCTGTTGAAAAGTTCTGAAGAACAAAGAGGAGTTCTATGTCATTAGATGCTGATTTCTATATGCTAATTTGGATTGTATACACTCTCTGAACAGTCGTTGAAAATCTTCGAGAGAGAAAGTACGCCTGGAAGAAAAATACAACATTAAATTTAGTCATGTTTTCAGTATTATTTATTATACAGCAGCATGAGAATCGATTAAAAGAATGAATGAAAACATTTCTTTATCTTGAGATATTATATACAAATTTAGATAATAGTTAAATAAATCGAGATAAAATTGTTTTTGTATTCGTACAAATAGTATTTATACCTAGACGTTTCAATTTATTTGCTAAATTTTCATCAGTAACAGCACAAAAAATTCAAAGTATATCATTCAAGTCATAATTAAAAATGAATGAATGAAAACAGAATTATTAAATCTTGTTCAGACCTTAATGGTCGTATCACGGTCTTAAGAAGTACGAGCTTACAAGTAAGGGTGTGCCGTGTTACAAAGACTGCAAACTCTTGATATCTAAAACCTTAAGTCCAACTGAATCTTTATATCAGACGTAACCCGTTCTCTCTGCTCTATCTGAAATTAGTGCTAGAACTGCTTCAAATTGAGTAAAATATACCACGCTTGATAAAGCTTTATAAAAACCACCTTTTTTCTGCATCTTTAACGAACCGTAAATATACTTTTACTCAATTTGAAACAGTTCTAGCACTAATTTCAGATAGAGCACAAAGAACGGGTTAAGTCTGATATAAAGGTTCAGTTGGGCTTAGGATTTTGGTTATCGAGAATTTTATGGTCTTTGTGGCACGGTCTCGAGAGTTTGTACATCCATATTTACATAATCTTAGTAAGATAATTTTAAGTAGTACAGTACCTAAGCTTCTTACTATGGATGAAGCATTTGTGCTATGTCAGAGTATAGCGCTTGTCAAAAATTTCACAACAAAATACGCATCTTCTAAATTTTATTTGAGACGGATCAACACTTTTTCTCAGTATAATTTTATACTTCCTTCAAGTTGTCAAGACATTAAGTTGATTTTAAAGCAGAAGATCGTTTTCTCCTTAACACATGAAACAAACTCAAACAAACATGGAGATTTCATGAAACAATAATGTATTCTTTCCAATACGGAAAGTCGATGTTTCCATCATATTCGAAAAGTTAATAATACACGAATAAAATGAATAGAACACAATCTTCGTATACTCAAGATCAAAATTTCATTTGATACTGATGATTTTTGACACCGTAAAGTTGCAGTGAATCGAATGAATTATCATGCATGACTTTGTAGTGTTTAAAAGCATCTTCTCCTCTTTGCTTTTAGCGCTTCGATGCTCCTTCCATGATATGTTGCAGATAAAATAGAGTATATCTTGGCATTCGGACTGAATTATGAATTTTCTAATTTTACATGAAATAGACAGAAATGGGTTATTTCACCTAGTATAAGGTTTCACTAGGTTTTTGAACTTTTTTCGAAAAACAAACATCGCCAGGAGAATCAGCATAGTTGAAAACCTATGTTTGCCTATATTACTGAGGCTCCAAAGCCTAAAAATGGTCGGTCCCGAGGCAGCTCAAGTGGTCCCAGTTAAATGCCTATAGCTACCCAACGAAACAAGACAGAGGTCTCGGACTTGTTTAGTTTTGTAGAGTAGATGTTGCTCTATCTAGATGTAAATTTAGAGCAAAAAGTTTATTTTGGATCCTGCCCGCGGCACTGCCGGGCATTTTGTCCGTGAAGGTACACATCCGAGTGTACTGCTTTTTGACTGCGGTACTAGTGGGCATGCACCAGTAATTTTATCGGGGCTCTCGGGGGTAGTAGCGGTCTAAGTGTGTAATAACTCGCGGATTCGATTAGAATAGTGAAATTTTCAGAAAAACAAATCTTTGTTAAAGAGTGGATGAGAATTTAAAACTCTAAACTTAGCATCGGACTTGGATCTTCATTTTTCTTATAATAACTCGCGTTCGATATGTACCCTAGTGAAACTTCTTGTACCCAAGATCTTGGGTCATGAAATGTCACAAAATCTTGAAAAAACACCAAGAAGTCAAGATCTTGGATTGTTGTACCCAAGATCTTGGAAATTCTTGAATCATTGTTTTGTTTTGAACTCTTGTGTAAATCACACACATTTAAGTAGAAAATTTTCTTTACATTTTGTTTTTATTTGTGGCAGTCATAACCATCAGATATACAACCATATAGAATCATAGTTCCTTCTTAACACTAGAACGCCCGTGACGGTCATTGTGACCGTTTTTTGATTTTTATCCCTAATAAAACAAACTAAGTACAATTATTTAAAAATAAATTATGTCATAACTTTTAATTTGTCCCAAAAAAATTTTTTTTGCAGAATTTTTAATTCATTTTTGAATTCAAAACCATTTTTAATTATAAAAATTTAAGAAAACAGTAAGGGTCAAAATGATCTCTTTGGGCGTTCTAGGTTATGAAAATTTCCGGGCATTCTAGTGTTAAACAACTATGTTCAAGAAGGAAAAAAATTAGATGCCAACTACCCTACGGGCAGATTGGAAACCTGATCGAGTGAAACGTATCTTATAAACAATTTAGACACCGTTTGAATCGCTTAAATACGATTAGAATACTGCAATGGTCTACTAGTAAACATATGATGCATTCTATCGGTAATAATGTTTCAGACTATAAATGCATCAAACTATACAGAAATATAGACTAATAAGGAGCACGTGACTACTTAATGAATCAATCTACACTATTCATACTGAATTTATATGAAGTGTCACAATTAAATATCTCATAGAAAGTTATTAAAAATATGCTCAACTTTTCGGTCTTACTTAATAACTGAAATATATATCAAAAAAATAACTTCAACTGTTTCATCTACCTCTCCTGCACTCTCGATGACTTTTTTTCCAAATCTGTACGATTAGTGATAGCTGAGAACGAGTGGCTGACTCGAAGCAGACAGTATCAGAGTGAACAGCTCAGAGATATCCAAAAAATAGGAATTTAGGGTTCTTCTTGGAAATTCTATAACTTTGCAAAGAAAGGTCGTGTAGAGCTGGGGCATGTCTCATTTTAATCAGGATTTCACGCGCTACAAACACGACTTATTAAGAAATGTTTCGGAGATTTTCTGGAGTTTCTTGAAAACTGGTTTTCTAGAAAACCAGTCTCTGGAAGTCTATAAGCACGTCTTATGTTGATATTCGGAATCAGCATGGTCAATTACCTATTATCCACTGGGTTTCGGCCCGAAAGCAATTTGTCAGTTGGGAACGTTCTCTCGTAAGTGTGAAAATATTCACACTTATATTTACCCAAGAGTGTAAAACAAAACGATATTATAAGAATTTTCAGGGTCTTGGGTACAAAGATGCACTCACCCAAGATCTTGGTACAAGAAGTCAAGAAGTTCGAGAACCGTCGAAGTTTAATCTCGAGAACCCTAATTATGATCGCGTCACTGGTAACGACTATGAGAAAAACGACCACTTTTTCTCTTGTTTTTATGTATTTACACGCGTTTTTGGCTGAAAACGCGTTAAACGCACCAGAAGGGCGAAAAATGGGCGTTTTCCGCTCACAGTCGGGAACCCCGATTGTCATCCAAACACACCCACTTTTTCTAGATTTTTCGTCTGTTTTTGTGCGCTTAAACGCGTTTTCGAAAAAGTTTGTCTGCTTGGGTGCACGATGTATTCATAAATGGCATAATATAAGTCGAATTGATTTTGAAAGTGTAAGAATAACTACTTTAAAATTTTGTCTTTAAATATTTTTTTGGAAATTCAGTTCAGGATCAAGAGATTTTAAAAAGCCTTATCGTCTCGGACAGAATGAAAGACTCGAACTGGCAGTCTCTTTATGTCAGAGGGAAGAGAACAGTTCTGTTTTATTTAATTATTATGATGCGTTTAAATTCAGATAATCTTAACCAACTTCACTATGATGATCGCTTGTATAAAGCAAAATGATGCCATGATTTGAGACTTGAGTATGTCGAATAAGCTGGTAAAAGGAACTTTTTACAAGTGTCGTTCTCTTTTACCAACACATCGTTCCAGATGACGTAGTAAAACAGATACATAAGCGTTCATTATGCAGCAATTTCGAACGTTTGATTCGTTCGTTTTCTGGCCAATGAGTGAACGAGTATATTAACTCTTCGTTTGTTGATTTTTGAAAGAATGGTATACAATACGAATTAAGTTTTATGCTTTAGAATTTATAAAATGTGCCAGTAATTGAAAAATCTTTATAGTCTGAAAGTAGAAGAAAAATTCACTGACCTGAGTGCTATCCCATCAACTTTCAGTATATCAATGAAACAACTTTGTGATTGTTTATCGCAAACGAACTTCCTAGAAGTCTTTTGTTTTGCAATCGTCTTATTTTATTGTAATATAAAGACAATCCAAACGAAATATTTTCTACTGTACAGTAACTTTAAATTTCTACAGTGTTTTAGATTATTATGAGATCATGTTAAGTGCTTTTTTCAAGTAAATAATATACGTGGAAGTTGATTTAACCATGCAAATGGAAATGGGTAGATTATAGATGTCTATCTCTCATGTACCAATACAAAATTATACTTTTTTCCCATTTTAGTTATCACCAGCATAAAATCAGAAATTTGGATAGTTATTTAAATGTATCTCTGGTTAAGATTGCTACAAACGCGAATGAAGTGAACAGTGTGTACCATTCAATTATCACAAAATTACATATCCCCTACGTCATCCACATCTGTATAAAACTGACCGTCTTGGACTAAATGTGACAGTATCGACATAATTAGACGTTCTAAATTTAATAGAATACGTATAATTTGACTCAATAACTATAATAGAAAAGTATGACAAAAATTAATTTTTAGTGTAATTTTAGTATATAGAGGTTTAAAATTTCAATACAATTCGTGTGGATGGATGGATGTATTTATCAATGTAAATTTTATAAAGAAAAAATGTCGAAGATCAACATTCTGTTCGAATTTATATGTCGTGTTTGTGAGCATTCATTTTTGTTTTTGCATCAGAAAATATTAAATATTATTCAATTTTTCGTTGTTTGCAGTGGTTTTGTTCGCTTGTTTCTTCATTCGTCGAATGAATTGTAAATAGTTTAGTAATATTGTTATTATCTTGAGGAGCGAGCCTGCTGAGTAACTAAGTCACTCAGAAAAAAATGACTCTTTCTTGGTGAAAACCTGCAAACTATCAATTGGACTGACCTTGACCAACCTTCAGTTTTTGGCATTCGACTCCACGAACTGTTTACTTTTTCTAACTTTAGATCCCATATTCGTGATCAGCACAAAATTCTGAGTCAGAAAAGGTATGTTTCGAAAATTTTAGAGGAAAAAATTTTTTCGATGTTCCAGGCGGGGAACCTTTGCCCTGAAATTTTTCGATAAAAATCAAAATGCGATTTTTGGAAAAGTGAGACGGCTAAAATACTCAGAATTTTACGCTGATTCCGAATATGTAAGTTTTATTGGGGTGCTCGACACTAGCTTATCCTCCCACATCCTTTGTTAAAAAATTTGAGTAAGTCAAACTTTTTTGAGTAACTGGATCCAAACGAGGAGATGGTTTGCCACCCCCTACCACCTCCTAATCGATAACGCTGTAGATAGGAGTTGTTTACATAAGTTTATTTTCTAGTTATGAAAAAACATCTGATAAAGAAAGCTACTCTCATATTGGTGCAACAGTACCTTTTCGAAAAGATTTTGCTTTTATTTCACATAAATGTAGCTATCATTTGTAATATATGACTTCAAAGCATTAAAGTGAATTAAGAGACATAGTGTTCTAAGTTTTGAATTTTCAGAGGCCTGGATTACAAGCAAGTCTGATGGAATCTTTATACGCACACATCAGATTGGCAACTCTTCAGCTATTCGAATTATTTCTTAGAATTGTTCTAACCATTACACTTTAAACTTCGACTTCACCGAAGTGGATGATTTTTCCGACTGTGAAACTAGAAAAGTGGATGATATCATCAGTAAAGTCGAAATTTACAGTGCATGATCGACGAGAAAAGTCGAAAACTAAGGTGGATGAACAATTTTATGAGTTACTATGTCATCATTTAATGACCAACAATGAATTTTTTCCGATGTTTTTTCTGTATAATAGTTATTCAGAATGTTATCGATATAAAAAAATATATTAGTGAAAGTATTAAACACAAGTCTATTAAGTACAATCGAACTTGAGTTATTGAAGTACGTGCTTGTACTTTTTACTAGCATAATAGCATGATACAAATATGATTATGTATCAATATTTCTTTTCTCCTGACGATGATATATTCTCTATTATTTTTGTATTTTTAATTTATTTGAATGACGCCATTTTTTGATGACATATTGCTTCCTTTATGTAATGTATAAATCTTATTTTTCCACATTTTTGTGTATAAAACATATTTTTATTTCATAACTATACATAGTGCTTAGGTACGATATTTTTTCCTACAAAGAATTTCTCATTTCAGAAATCCGTATAAGTTAATTTTCTCAATAATTATTCTTCATGCCCATTCATTTTTCTTTTCCCACATAGTTGTA
The DNA here is from genome assembly GCA_905250885.1 of Didymodactylos carnosus. NCBI lineage: Eukaryota > Metazoa > Rotifera > Eurotatoria > Philodinida > Philodinidae > Didymodactylos > Didymodactylos carnosus. The sequence continues at coordinate 2,734 of CAJNOQ010002005.1, read as the reverse complement.
TGCCATGTTCAATGCGTTTTTATTGAAGTGATTCTTACAACATTGTATTTAATATTCCTATTTTTCATAGATAGGTAGTATTAATCATTTATTCGACGTTGAAACTTATATAATTTTAATAAAACGAATTTTAATAAAGATTTACAGCTTATTCATCATTATTTTAAATTTTATTCTAAAAATATCGAACTATGTTGAGAAAGAGTATGTGTACACCATCTTATTTTAGAAATAATCTCTAATTCTTGTGTCAGATAAATTGAAAAAAACGTGAAAATGAAAGCTCTCATATTAGTTGGAGGTTATGGTACACGATTAAGACCATTAACATTGACGAAACCAAAACCGCTAGTTGAATTTTGTAATAAGCCAATGGTGCTACATCAAATTGAAGCTCTTGCACATGTAAGCGTTTAGTATCTCTAACAACAATGGCGCGATTTTTTGCAATAATTCTTTATTACAGGTAGGTGTTGATCATGTGATATTAGCAGTTAGTTATTTATCAGATATGCTGCAACAGGAAATGGAAATCGAAGCAAAACGTTTACATATAAAAATAACATTATCACAAGAAACGGAACCATTAGGAACAGGTGTGTTTTCTTATGCATTTTACATTACTTGTACTTAAACACGTTCGTCTTTTATTTTTTAGCGGGACCCCTGGCGTTAGCACGTGATCATTTGAAAACAGACAATGATCCATTTTTCGTTTTAAATTCAGATGTGATATGTGAATTTCCATTTGAAGAAATGATTGAATTCCACAAAAAACATGGACGTGAAGGAACAATTGTGGTATGTATTTAAATCATAAATATTCATCGAATACATTTAAAAGATTATCTTTTATTTTCAAGGTTACCAAAGTAGAAGAACCAAGTAAATATGGTGTCGTTGTTTATGATTTTGACAGTGGACAAATTCATCGTTTTGTTGAAAAACCTCGTGAATATGTTTCAAATAAAATTAATGCTGGTTTATATATATTCAATTCGTCTATTCTTCAACGTATTCAGGTAATTGTACTGTTATGATTTTTCGTCTATATACAAAATCTGTCACTTATTTAGCTGAAACCCACTTCAATTGAAAAAGAAGTATTTCCAGTTATGGCTCAAGATAATGAATTGTATGCTTACGAATTGAAAGGTAAAACTAATTGGTAATTTTTAGTAATAATAAATGCTGATGTTACTCATCTGTTTAAGGATTTTGGATGGACGTTGGTCAACCAAAAGATTTTTTAACTGGAATGGGTTTGTATTTAAACTATATTCGTCATTCAAATTCTGATAGATTATCTCGTGAAAATGGTATTGTTGGGAATGTTCTTGTGGTAAGTGCTCGAACAGATGTCTTTATCTTGTGCTTTCAAAACCATTTTGTAGGATTCATCTGCTAAAATCGGCGAAAGATGTCGCATAGGTCCTAATGTTGTTATTGGTCCTAATGTTGTTATTCAAGATGGTGTATGCTTGAAAAATTGTACAATATTATCCAATTCGTTAGTTAAAAGTCATTCCTGGATTGCTAATTGTATCATCGGTTGGAGATGCGTCATTGGACAATGGGTAAGTTTACGGTATCATATAACAATACTACTATCAGCAGAGACGTACTGTCAGTTCTCTTACTCTATCTCATGAAACGGAATTAAATATTTTGTTAATGTGTACTAGTAAATGTGCTTAAAAATCAAGTATCAACTTAAGGCGTCAGTAATTCAAAATTCAGGTGGATTTTATTTTTTTCTTAAAAGCACATTACTTCATGCCATTTCATCTGGTGATCACGAATCTGACCTTTTTTCATTTAGACCGAGTTTTCAGGGAGAAAAACACCAGAAAACTGACTTTTCAGAAAATCCCAATTATCTCTTCACGATTAAACATTCCGATCTCACCGATGCGGTTTTCGGATTCTCCGACTAAAACTGAGTCTAGACATGTGATCTAGCTCATAATAGTAAGTATCGTATAGGCTATAGCAATTCAAAGAGATAATTGGGATTTTCTGAAAAGTCAGTTTTCTGGTGTTTTTGAGGTGTTTACAGTATTTTGCGTTTTTCTCCCTGAAAACTCGGTCTAANTATAGCAATTCAAAGAGCAGTGGTCCTCCGTTTTGACGACCTAATTTTGCAACCCTACCTAGTTTTTTCGTTGGAGATCTAGCACCTTTATTCATATGCCATTCGAACCGCCTGGTGGCGCGCTACATACTGATGGCTCGATTTTTTCTTTTGACTTCGGGAGACACGGATTTCTAGAAAACCAGTTTTCCAGAAACTCTAAAAGATAACTAAAACCTTTCCTAGTAAGGCATAATTTTATCCCGCAAATTTCTGATTAAAATCAGACGTCTCCGAATTCTACACGAAAATTAGATTGTCAAAACGGAGGACCACTGCTCTTTGAATTTCTATAGCCTATACGATACTTGCTATTATGAGCTAGATCACATGTCTAGGCTCAGTTTTAGTCGGAGAATCCGAAAACCGCATCGGTGAGATCGAAAAGTTGAATGGTGAAGAGATAATTGCGATTTTCTGAAAAGTAAGTTTTCTGGCGTTTTTGAGGTGTTTACAGTATTTTGCGTTTTTCTCCCTGAAAACTCGGTCTAAATGAAAAAAGAAGGTCAGATTCGTGAACACCAGATGAAACGGCATGGAGTAATGTGCTTTAAGAAAAAAATAAAATCCACTTGAATTTTGAATTACTGACGTCTTAAG
>CAJNOQ010002004.1:0-26968 GCA_905250885.1 Didymodactylos carnosus | reverse complement strand
AAGCAAAACATTTTTTTTCCATGATTCAAAAGTTTATTGTCAATCTTTTTCTCATTTTATGCTGGTGTTAAAAGACTGGCTTACATACCATTTGATAGACAGTTTATGTTCTATATTTTGATAAAAGAAATTTCTCAAATATCTATTTTCTTTAGTTTGAAGTGTGACGTTTCCTGAAAAGTGGACGAAAGTTTTTTCCAATAACAGAATAAGTTCAAAACTAGCTCGGATTTATACCAAGCAGGTGAATTCAAAGAAGTTTAACGTTGTGGTAGACTATAAGTGATCTCCACCGATTGAGTTGCTTAAATATCGGATGATCTCCTTACTGACACCCGCAAGGGTTGTCAATATCAATTTTCATCTGTTTTATTTTAATCTACTTACTCTCAGTACCGAGACTCTTGCGTAGATATGCACCAGTTAAAAACTGATGTTCGGGCTTCCACGAAAACTGTTAGAAGTCGCTCATAAAGAATTGCTCAGAGTCGTGAAACCTAATTTTGTAGCGAGATGTTTAAATTACAATTCCATGTAAGCAGAAATTTTTGATGTTACCTGTGATACAAATGTGAGCATTCTAAAATACACTAAATACAGAAAAGAACCCTGTTCGTACAGTCTTTTTTCTGGCTTTAGTGCATCCTAGAATGCTGGCATTTCTGCTAGAAATAACTTCAAATCTGTTTCCACAGTTGAGTTTTTATGGACAAACATAAACATTGCTCTACAAAATGAGATTCGGCGACTGTGAGCAATTCTTTATGGGCGACTTATAACAATTTTGGTGGAAATCCTAACAGCAGTTTTTAACTTGTGCATGCCTACTTTGACGACGATTTCCATTTGAGTTAGTATTAAATAAAACAATAAATCTGCCTCTGAAACACAGATTCATTGTGATTTAATGATAATGGAATGATATTATTTGAATAAACATACATTGAATGGATATATCGGCGATTGTCGTACGACATTTCTTGTCCTTCTTGTATAAACACCAGTAATTTCCTATGTTTATTTTGCTGTATAACATTACCAAATTCATTAATATCACTACACTGTAATATACGCATTCGTTCATCACTGACATGCCGATCCACTGGATCAAGCAAAAGAATTAAAGAATTACAGTGTTCGCTTAAACTCATGTTTCAATTTTCGTGTATGTAAGTACGATAAAAGATATATAGGTTTTTAGAGTTTTCTAAATTGATAAAGAACTGCGTACATTCTTTCTTTTTTATAGACTTTTTAAAATAGCCCTGAACCAAAAACGGAATCTCCCTATCTTTACACTTGGCGGCAACTGTGAGCAAATGCCTCGCCATTTGCTCACATTTGCCGACAAGTGAAAAGATAGAGATATTCCTTATTTGATACGGCTCTAATGTTAATAAATCACAGATAGATGAATAATAAATCGTGAAGTTGCTTTATTGCTTTCCAAAACGATATTCTTATTTGCAGTATTTTGGAGATTTAGATCACAATATCACAATCATCAGCACCAATGAGCGAAACATTAACTGTAGTGAAAGAGATTGAAAACTTACTTTGTGATAATTACAGTAGAAAAGAAAAAGTAAAGCGAATAATTAGAAACATCGAATATGTGAAACTGTTATTTACTAAATTATCAACTGTTATCGTTAAATATGGTAAACGAGGTAAAAACATCGATGAAGAAAAAAGTTTTTTACATCAATTAACGCTATTTAAAAAGTTAATTGAAGAAAATGTGGAAGAATCAAAGCAACACTGTGGTATCATTTTAGTTCTTGATGATTGTGTATCAGCCATCAGAGAAGATTATAAAATAATCCGAAATTACGTCCAAACATTAAAAGATATTAATGCAAAAATTAAGAAAAAGGCTGAGAAAAACACGGAGAAAAATAAGATTGGTCAATTAATTATTAGAGCCGTTGAAGAGAAAATGTCAAATTTCATCTGCGACGATCAAAATCAATCGATAAACAACAACGTCAAATTAGCCATTGTGGAAGAATTCTATGATTACTTTGTTAAATACGCATCATATGTGAGAGAATCACTGGGAAATCCATTTGATGATCATAAATATCGTCAGAAATTAGAAGATCTACAGTCAAAATTATTAAGCAATGAGTCCATCAATCGTTATTGTTCGACACTTTTAAGCAAAACCGTTTCTGATCGTGGTTATTCAACTGAAATTTTATTAGAACATTTGGCTGAAAATCCAATGGTTCACATCAGTGTCGCGAATAATTCTAAATTCTATAATGATTTAATATTCATGATCTTCCATAAATTAAAACTACCCAAGATGAAACCAAGTGATCAAAAATGCATTGAACCAATCAGTACTTTGATATTTCAGTTAGATGATAAAAATTTCAAAGATTTACATGTGCTCATATTCGACGATTATGCATTAGTAAATTTAGTGATGAAATCAATTTATGACAAAGGCATTTATTTATATTCGAGTGCAGCAAAAAATAGAATGAATAGTTTTCCTCCGAGATCATTGAAACTTCTGGATATGTTGAAGAAAAAATTTTCTCTCTTATTTTCACATATTTTATCGGTCAAACCAAGCCTGTTAAAGAAATTCAAAGAATCGATTATTGATGAAAAGAATGCAGTCGGAACATTTCAATTATTAACTGATATTTATGGACAATGCATTGGAAATTTGAATTTCCCTGGTGAAATGACTGATGTGAAACATGTTTTTAATTACTCTTATTTCAAATTTTTAACACGTCCATGTCTGGACGATGTTCAAGGTTATCCTGTATTCTATCAACTTTTGTTCTATATCCACATGTGTGAAGATGAGGAAGGTAAAAAAATGGAAGAAGATGAACATCGAGAACAAATCAGGCAATTGAAAACCGATTTTCAACAAGTTTACAATGCAGAAATTGATCAACATTTAATAGATCTGATCGGAATCTTAATGACCATGATTTATATTGAAACATTTCAATGGCGTTGTCAATGTACGAGAGACATTCTTTCGTATTTAAATGCACATAAAACCGATCCAGGAGAGTTGAATGTTAAAGTAAAAACGTTGGAAATGTTTTTTCAGAATACTCGTAATGAAAGTGAAATTTATTTTCGATTGGCCAAATCATTCAATATACATCTCTTGAAAAATCTGATCAAAGATGATGACCTTATTAAAAACAAATTATACGACTCCAATCGGTATTTTAATCTATTCATTAAGAAATTGAATGATTTAGAACAGAAATTTGATGTTAAGACGGAATTAATTCCAGGTTTTAGTATTCCGTATTATCTCTCGGCTAAACTTTTGGATGATGATAAGAATAAAGATGCTCACAGCAACACCGGAGACAATAAAAATGAAGAAGAAAATCTGAAAACTATTATGTCAATATTATTCCTAGTCTTTACATGTTCATCGAACAGTGACAGACAAGAATTTCTAAAGAATCAAAATGATTTTCTTCAAGAATTTAAAAAACTCTCTTTATCAGTCCAACGATTAATTCAATTCTATAATACTGATAATTCGATTGGAATTTATGGAGAACTTCGTGAAAAATCGATCGAACATATTTTAAATGGTTTCAGTGGAAGAAATGAAGAAAGTTTAAAAGAAAGAAACAATTATGCCAGAATAATTATCGATAATTTTGTCAATTATCGATTAGAACATATTGAACGTATTGTTAAGTCTAGTTCGAAAGACGAAATATTCAATACATTTCAAATTGTTCTGAAACGGCGAGAGACAAATAGCTTACGCGAATGGGTGGACAATACGAGTAAACTGAACGACGAAGTATATTTCCTATATTGTTATCATAAATATTCGGAAAACGAATTTGATGACTGGTTCGAAAAGTTAAATACACATATCAAAGATGACGTCATATCAACGATGACGATGACGTCAATCGACGAAGTGAAAGCGAAACGAGATTTAGTTAAAAAGGAACTTCATGACAATATGAACGCTTACGAATCAATTAATATTAAATATGTTCAACACAATCAAGTCGGCGCATTATCGTTGATCTACGATTATCTTGAAGATCCAAAGAAGAATAACGAGAATTTGTTCATTCAAATCGGTACTGGTCAAGGTAAATCATTGATCATAGCTGAAACGGCACGAAAAATCATTGAACTCAATCGAAACAACAATCGGCCAAGACAACAAATATTTATTGTCACTTGTTATGATCATTTAGCGGAGCGAGACTACGAAAATTATATCAAGTATTACGAATATTTCAATATAAAATCGAAGTATTGTTCCAGTCGAAGTTCGACGAAAAATTTCCGTGATCAAGATGTGATTTATTTCAATTTAACAACATACTTTGAGTTAATCAGACGTGAAGCCTATAAAACCTTGACCGTGGCGTCATCGATTCATCTGCCCGACGTTTCCAATGCTGTTCTGATTATGGACGAATTCGACAGTTTGACTTTGGATTTGGATGAAATCATTCAATATGTCGCATATTTTGATTTCAATCGTTCAGTTCACAATATTGAAAATTTATTCGACAAAGATTTGATTACTTTTATTAAGAAAGTCAAAGATCGGTTTCCGTATACATTCGATCGATGGTATAAAAAAATATTAGAAGACAAGATAAAAGAAGATGAAAATTGGATAACTCGACAACAAACACAATATAGGCCTTACAAAGAATTGCATTTCTTCGATAAAGAATTTTATTTACCCGCCCCGTTTCTCCCAACTTTAGCGACATCAAAAGCAAATTTCGTTCATTTTTATTTCGATGCCCTAACATTTTATTCGAAATTCAAACAAGTAATCGGCTTTTCGGGAAGTATCACCGATGATGGAATGAAAAAATTCCAAACATTATTCGAAACTAAAAAATCACGTTTTAATAAAATTCTACCCTTTTTCGGCGGATCGAATTTGGACAATAATCGAATTTTCGCAAACCGTCCAGGTAAAATCATCGAAAACCAATACAATTTTCTCCAAGCGATTTACGATGAAATTGAAAGACGGTGTAAAGAACAGCCATTATTAATATTTGCTGATTCATCTAAAAAGAACAACGAAGACAAATCGGATTTCGATTGTATTCATGAAACTTTATTGAAGGCACAAGATTCATTTCTTCGAGGTTCAACTATTCTTTTAATCAAATCCGAAAATGACATCAAGGAAAATATACATAAAATTGGCAAGTTAGATACGACCACTCTTGCAACACAAATTATAGCACGTGGCGCCGATATTAAAGTTGATAAAAATATCGAAAAAGGTTTACATTTAGTTCTCACCTATTATCCCGAACGTGAGAATATTTACATACAAATGCTGGGTCGAACTGCTCGACAAGATGAAAAAGGTTCTTATTCGGAAATTTGTCGATTCAAAAAAGAATTTCTAGAAATTACTGAAATCAAACTTGACCAAAAAGCTCGAATACTTCACGAGACGGCCCAATACTTTTATGAAAATGTTAAATCAACATCAAAACGCGGCTTAACATGGCCATTATTCTTGCGTTTAATCCAACACATTGATATCAATAATTTGCAGAAAGACGATTTAAAACGTTTTATTGACGAAAATATTTTGTAGTAGTTTCCTTTGTACCCGACAATAACACTTATTTTTCATTTAATTTAGAATAATCATTTGTAGTTTTTTTAGATTAAATTTCGCTTGACATTTTCAGAATTGTGTGTAATATGGCTTCGCGACAGTTGAATAAAGACGAACGAAGTGAAAATGGTCAATCTCAATGGATTTCACCTGGAGAACATTTTGTAAGATTACGTGATGAATGTCGTGGTGTCGACAATAACCAAACAGATTCATTGGAAAATGAAATCAAGTTGGAAGAAATCTGTTCGAACTCTCAGATAGGTTGAACCGAATTCAACGTCAGCAAAACGATCAGGATCAATCGATTTCTATAGGCAATTATGCGAATATTGTCGCATCTCAGATCAACACCAATGAAAACGAACAAGCGATCAAACTAGAACAATCGATTGGTGATCATTTTCGAATTCTCAATGAAAGATTAAACTCATTGAGATCGTTGAATATCGATGAAGAACGTTTGCCTGTTCTCGGTTCGATGTTGAATCAATTGGAAGCAGCTGTAAGTAGAATCGAGCCAAAGATCAATCACAACAACGAGATGCCGACATTGAATATCGCCGCTCATTATCAATATTTCACCGAAAAACTCAACAATGAATCGACAATTTTGAATGATGATAATAAAATGAATATTCAACTGGCATATTATTCACACATGTTGAACGAGAAACTCAACAAATTGCAAAATATCGTTTACAAACGTTACAAAACGAAATTTCAAGAGTTAATTGAAACTATGAAATCGAACTACGACGCTGATTGGGAGAATTATCGGAAAATGAACAATTTCCAATTCGAATTAAAGAAATTCGCACAATATTGTATTCAATCGAAAAATAGCATTAATCAAGCACGATCGATCTTTCATGAGAAATTAAAAAATGATTTGCAATTCAAACATTATTTCAAACAATTCTTAGTTCAGTATGAACAGAATGGATTCAAATTACTTCTGACTGAAATGATTCATTATATTCCGAAATCGGAAAAGTATCTTCAAGCCTATTCGAGGGATGAAAAATATAATTTGTTCGAAGATATTGAACAATGGAACTTGATCTATGATTTCTTAATCAAAATTCTTGATTTAAACAATATAGAAAATTTTGAAAAATTCGTTAAAAAGTCAACATCACTGACAGATCGTGATTCATCTTCCACTGAGCAAGCAATTGAAGAAAACAAAATTCTAATTTTACTGTTTCGATTATTCAAGAAAAATATTAAAAAATCGAACGATTATTTAGTCGATTTTAAGGAATCATCTTTAGTTTTTGTTCGAGATCATCTATTAACGCTCTATGATCGAGAAGAAAACAACGCAAGCAGTCGTATTAGAATCAAAGTCGATCAAATCCGACAAATCAACGAAGAACATTTGAAATCGATTCACGATTCAGAACGACAAAGAAAACAGACTTTTATTCGACAATTTCGTGGTCAAACTTGGAAGGACAAATTGATCGTTCATATCGAAGATGTCAATGATTATAAAGTGAGCGAATTTTCCATGGAAAACGACGATGAACCCTCAAGATTAAAAAAGAAATGGTTGTCAACGAATGATCCCGATGATTATTCACAATATGAAAATTATGTTTTCTCGATGACAGATTCATTGATCAAAAGTCAACATCTGTTCGAAATCAGTTACATTTATCAGGATAAACAACCACGTTTAAATGCCTATTTGAAAAAGTCGCTCGAATGTTTAAACAAATCGATTGCAATCGATCAATCTCGACTTGATTCAACAGAAAGATTAAATCTGAACACGAATCTACGATCAAAATATGAATTGAAAGGATTGATTTATTTACAGATGACTGATCAATACAGTTTTGACTGTCTCGACAAATTCAATTTTTTCAATTTGGCAACCTACAATTTCCTTCAAATTGAGAAAATAGAAAGCAATGAGACTAATGTCAAGTGTCATGACAAGAATTTTATTCAGCTGTTTAAGGTTGCATTCGAATCTAACGATGATTCATCAATCGATCTCTATGATCGAGTTTTAACTATCAATCCTTATTTTGTTCCAGGGCAATATCAAAAATTATTGAAATTTTATGAACTAAATGAGTGTTCGACTATCTGTCACATACACTCGAGTTTTCATCATTTGATCACATCTGATTCGCCACTTCTCGATTTATTTCGAATTTTAATCAATAAGAAGAAAAAAAAACGCAAATCGAGCGTCAACAAACCAACGGATTTTCTGAATAAAACTATTCAAATTAAAATAAACAACCATCAACATCCATCATTGTATTTACAACTTGTTCAAAGCGAATATTCCTATCGATTGAAATGTAACAATGAAGAACAATTGATTAATTTATTAAAATATGGAAAACTGAATATGAATTATATCAAATATGATAAGAATAAATCATTGAAATTAAAATATCAATTATCCAATTTTGATTTTCGACAGATTATTGAGAATTTCAATGAGAAAATTATAAATCAAGAAACAAATTCTCTCGATTTAATTCGATTGTATCAAAAACTGCAATTATCCAATGAACTTGAATATGAAAAATTAGATAAAACATTTCGAAAATTACTACCGCAAATACGACTCAACTTCATTCAAATCACTTCGAACGATTTTCAACGAATTTGTGAAATATCGCGAGCCATTGAAGAATTTCAAAGCTTTCCAAATGATAATGTGAATAAAGAAATACTTCAACTGAAATTCGAACGTGCAAATATCTATCGAAAAAATCATCTTTTCTATTTAGAAGAATTAGAACTTCGAGGAATTTTGAATCATCAAACAAAAAATTCTGATCACAATCCAATGATTTATTATCGTTTATCGTATTTAAATAAACAACGAGGAAATCTCCGAGCATCGATGAATTATATCGATTTGGCCAAACGAAAATATAATGAAAAAATTAACAAATCAATATTTGACAAAATCAACCAACTCAAATCAGAATTATCATTGTTAGAGAAGCGTCCTTTAAATTTTATGGAAAAGAATCAATTGAATCTGATCCAAATCTGCAATTTGATCATCAAATTTCAATCCCATTTGCAACTATCGTTGATCAATGGATTTCAATGGTTTTCAAATACATCAAACCGAAATTCCATAATCGATTGTTTATTCTATCATTTAATTGAAGATGCGAACGATATTGATCAATTTCTAACTGATAATGTTGAGCATAGTTTAACTCAGACATTTAAGGAGTTACAAAAGATGTTGAAAGAAATTTCAGTCGACGATCACGAGACACTAACCGATATTTTCAATGACAAATTTCATACCAAATTTCAATGTTTACTTATAAATAAAAACATCAATTCGTTTGACGATAAACGAATACCGATTATTTTACGTCGTCATAGCGAAACGAACCGTTATCAAACGATCAAACAAATCAATTACAAAATGTTTTTAGTGAATTTAGTCACAACTTACGATGCAAAGAAAGATCTGAAAAGTGTTTGTTCGAAATTTTTAAACGAAGAAATCGGGAAAAATATTTTAATCGACAAGAACGAAAATAAAACTATTGATTGGTTTATCAAATCGATGATTAATTGTGAAACAATGAAAATCTTCACTGAAAATATTGTTTATTATTTGACAAGCGATGATTACAATAAAAACTGTTTTGATTTTTGGTCATCTATCGCTGATTTTCAATATCACATTGATCTAGAAGAGACGTTAAATCATTTCAAACAATTATTTCTGATAGCGATCGAAGAACATCGAGAAGAAGAAGAAGAAAAACATCGATCAGCATTAGAACTGATCGATGATATAATTGAACAAAATCAAAATCAACAAAAAATTGTCAATTTAATTCATCGATTGAAAGAAGAAATTTTACGATCTTTAAGTCAGTACGAAAATGTTTCGTCAAATTCAAGGATACGAGAAAAAATTAATAAAATTATCTCGTCGAAATACAAATTTGTCGATAAAATTCAAAAGTTAATTTCGAACGAATGTCTTAACATTGATTTACAATTCAAAGATTCGGAGACAAAAGTGCAATTTTATGAATATTTACAAGAGCCAAAGCAAAATGACATTGTTTATCAGATTTTCTTGATGATAGAAGAAATTCTCGCGAAACCGAAAATACAAATTAATCGGAACACTGTCATCGTTGAAAGTTTTAACATTATTCTCAGTGATTTAATTGTTGATTTAGAAAAGAAATTCAACAAATCGAAGATGATTAAAGAAATGAAATTTTATGCAACAAATGTATTTATCGATCATTCATTGATCAACGATTATTGGCACGGAGTTAATTTAATTTTTATTTCAAATACGATTCATTTTGTCAAAGATGCTTCTAATAATAAGATAACGTTGGACGTTAGCGGTAGAAAGGGTCAAGATGGTACAGATGCTCAACATCAACCTCATACAACAAGACCGAATGAAGATGGTCTCGATGGTTTACCAGGTGGAAACGGAGAAGCCGGACACAATGGTGGACATATTTATTTAATTGCCAAAAGTCTATTCAAGGGCAAAGAAAATCTAGAAAAATTGATCACATCAGGTGGTGCTGGCGGGAAAGGTGGAAACGGAGGGAATGCCGGTAATGGATCAAATGGTACAGACGGTGAGAACGCCACTGAAACACAACTTCCTCCTTTAATTAAAGGTTATAGTGTATGCTGGGGAAAAGAAGGCGCTCGAGGAGGAAATGGTGGTGTTGGGGGAAATGCTGGTCTAGGTGGATTTGGTGGACATGCCGGACTTGTTTATATTGAAGAAAATCAAACGAATATTACTGATGCGTTTACTTCTTTGATTGAATCAATTGACAGATCAAATATCAATGGTGAAGATGGAAAACCCGGTCAAGGTGGAAAAGGTGGTACACGTGGACGAGATGGATACGATTTTCTTCAATACCGACTTCATGGATTCGGAAGCGCTGTGACAGTTCGAGGATCTATCAATTGGAGAGGTGCTGATATGGGCTGGCTCAAAGTTTCTGTTGATTTCACATGTGATGAACCGTCGAAGAAACCCGATGGAATCAACCACGGTGCTGGAAAAACGGCTAATGAGCAACTGGAATCGGGCAAAACTCGTAACAAACGTGAAAAGAAAAATCAATTAAGTGAAGAGAAAATGAAAAGTGAATTGAATGAAATAATTCATCGTCATAATGAAATATCGAATAGTCTTTCAAATTCAATGAATTTGTTCAAAGATCAAATGAATGATATGCTGGATGAACGTCAGTCGAGAGTGAAAACACATGCTTTATCAGATTCCATGCTAGAACATGCGCATCAAATAGCTCAACAAGCATTGGCTGAAAATGCAATCAAAATGAAAAGCAAAGTGGAAAGCACAAATTTGAAAACATGTGAAATGGATTCGAAGAATCACTATGACAAATTATTGATTCAAACTAGATTGAAATTCGATGATTCAAAACAAGAAATAATTCAGCCCCAAAAGTTAAATATTATTACAGATTTACAACGTCAATATAAACAAAAAAACCAAGATTTCCGAGTTCAATTAAATAAAGATTTGGATAAAATCAGACATGAAATCAAATCATTGAAATCCAAAGGAAAACATATTTTTTTCCGCATTGATATCGACAATTTAAGTGCAACATTTCTCAGTATGAAATCGAATGAAAATCAAATCGATTTAGAACAATTATTCAAAAACGAATCGGAATCAAATTCTTTGTTTAATCAGAATTTCTCGTCGTTAAGCGACAATTTTCAACGTCTATCCTATGATCCAATCACCAAACGATATGAACCATTTCTATTAAATGAATATTTCGAAGAATTAAAACAACTGAAACGAAAGAAACGCATGATCATTCGAATGAAAAATCAATTGAGTCAATTGAACATTGAAGAATTTATCGAAAATTCATGTTTAGAATTCGGAAATGAAGAAATCATCAAAAGAAAATTGTCGGGATTTGATGAAATATTTTCTTTGAATATCATCGATCGAGATGAATTCTTTAACATCGATGATTTCATCAAAGAAATTTCTTCATCTGTTGATTCATCGAACGATTCGGAACTCGTCGCTGATGGATTTTTATCGGAAAAAATCAACAAAAAGAGCAAATTCAAACAAGCTGAACTCCATCAATGTTCACCGATTTATCATCAACGTAACGAACAACAAATAATCGAAATTCATCCGATTGAAGAGTTAATCATCGAGTTTCTCGATTCGAAAGAAAAAAATCTTGAATTAATCGTTCGAATGCTCAATTCTTTGTCTTCGATTTTTCAAAAGAAACAATTCCATTTTCTATGTCAGACCAAACTGAAGAAATTTATTGAATTTCTATCTGAAAATGTGCTTTTCATTCGAACCGATTTCAATTCTGGACATTTGTTTCGAACGATGAAACGAATTTTGAATTCGATTCAACTTCATCATTTAACATCGCTATTCAATGATTTAAAATCCGTTATCTTGTTCAAAGAAAAACAATTCAATGAGTTTCAAAAATGTCTCGACAAAATTCAAATCTTCTTTCAACATAAGCAAAACGACTTCGATCAAGAAATTCGAATGTTGAATTATATTCGAAAAAATCGTAAATCAGATATTTTTGATTTATTTAAGAACTGTTGTCAACCGACTGCTACTCTTAAAATCAATCAATACGAGAACGTTCAACAATTCATTAACAATTTATATTTAAGACAAGAATTCAAAGATCAAATTCGAATTTTACTGAACAAATTTCATCGTTATTTAGAAAATATCAGAAACCTCAACACTGATTTTTTTAAAGAAGACAAAAAAAAGAAATTTTTGTACAAAATGAATTTATTTTTAAAAGAAGAAAAACAGGAAATCAGAACGAATTCTAATAAGTTGATTTTTAACCAAGAACGTTGTCAGAATATTGTTTATCAATTATACAAAAGTGCTGATTTACGAACGAATATTCGATATTTGAACGATATTGACATCTCGACACAACTAAACGTCGATGATTTGACGAAGAATTTGAAAAAATTATACGATGAATTGAGATAGGAAGAAATTTTGTTGATAAAAAAGAACGAGAAAATGCCAGAGAATCCGATTGAAATCGATTACAATAAGAATGTCTGTCAAATTCGATTGATCACAAGACCAATGAATTATTCCGATCGAATGAAAGTGGAAAATGGCTATCAAATTATCATATTCAAAGAAACAGAAAACACATTTCAGATCTATTTTCGTGATCAAAATCATGGTGAAATACTAAATCGACTATTGGAAGAAAAGTTAGTTGAAATCTTACCGAAGTTGGAATACGATCAAGAAATCGTTTTATCCAAAGAAGAAGATAAACGAACCTATCAAATGATTTATGAACAAGTTCAACTCAATCATGGTTTTACCAAATATTCATTCAAACAAATTCAATCATTCGAAAAATCTAGAGAAATGTTCCAGGAAAAATTAACTGAATTGAACAAATATTTACTGATGAAATTTAAAGAAGTGTTGGAGAAAAAACTAACTGAACTGAATGAAGATTTACTGGTAAAATTTAAAGAAGTGTGCGAGGAAAAAGTAACTGAACAGGACAAAGATCTACTGACGGAATTTAAAGAAGTGTACGAGAAAAAATTAACTGAATTGAACAAAGATGTATTGGCGAAATTTAAAGAAGTGTACGAGAAAAAATTAACTGATTTGCACAAAGATCTACTAATGAAATTTAAAGAAGAGTGTGAGGAAATATTAACTAAATTGAAAAAAGATCTGCTGACGAAATTTGAAGAAGTGTTCGAGGAAAAATTGACTGAACTGAACAAAGATCTACTGCCGAAATTTAAAGAATACATCGACAATGAAATCAAGTTGATTTTGGATTCTCAATTGCCTGAATTCTGGTCATTGAGACTGTCACCTATTTTAAATAATCTCAAGATAACCTTGGAAATCGAAGAGAAATTTCCCGACGATTTCACTTTGACATCATTAGACTCGATCAAACAATCAGATTTAACAACATCGGATCCATTCGAAATCTTGAACAAAATTATTGAAAATTTGTTATCGAAGAACAAACAAAATGCTTTTCTTGATTTCTATCGATGTTTATCGATCTTCGATGACTTGTTGACAAAAATCTTCAATGGTGAATTCGAAGGTTCAATCAATGATCTTTCAAAAGATTTATCGAGCAAAGTAAATAAAACAACTGATCTCGAAAACGTCATTCTCTACGAAATAATCTTGAAAAATAATCAATTTCTCAAAGAATATTTTTTTCATCGACTAGTGAAAATCTTCGATCGTCGAAAAGAAGAGATATTCAAAGTGATCAATTCGTTTGAGTGTAATATCAAAATCAAATCTGATCTACAGAAAACGACTCAATCATTATTTCAGGATCTCATTTCCAATCGTTGCCGTCGATTACTAACTTCAATGAATTCTATGTCCATTCAGTCAAGCCATCGAACATCATCAGTCGCTATCAACTGTATAACAATTTGCTCGATGAATTCAACGACAAATCGACGTTTAATGGGAGACACAGAGACCAATTCAGTGCTGATCTGAACAAGTTCATGAAAATGTCTCAATTCTTTCTTGATTACTTAGAAAAATATTCCTTGATTACAATCAGTGGTGTGAGGAATATCAACTATAACGGAACGGACGATCATATCAAACAAATCTTGAACAAACTGAAAACAAGCTATCAAAATTTAGAAAAATGTCCATTGAAAAAAGTATCTACTGACGAGTTAAGAACTAATGATCACTTTCAAGATGAAATTCTATTTGCTCAACATGATGCTAAGAAATTTCAAGTGAAGTATCGTACATTAATCGGCAAGAAAATCGACTATTTCATTGTCAATGAAGATGAGAATAAAGTTCTGTTCGATTTATTAAAGCGACAAATCAATGACAATACTGCATCCGATGACGACGATGAACTTTATTCATTAATCAAATCGAAAAATGGCTTGATCTATAAGAACCAATTTTTATTCGATGAAGAGATTTTGGTCGAAATCTTTTTCAAGCGAATTATGAATAATGTGGACAAAATTCCAATCAATATTGTCAATGATTATTTGTCCTCATTTGAGCTAATTCTGAAAAATTCCAAACTCAATTTTGATCTTTTAGTTCTCTTCGACGAATATTTTCGAAATCAATTCGAGAAAATCAAGAACGACGAATTGAAAGAATTATTTGAACCATTGATTATTTTAATTAACGAACAATATGAGAATCTAATCAAGAAGATCAAAGTTGGTTTCACTTGTCTGATGTTTTATGTCGAACAAAAGAATCGAATTTTAAATGTCACTTGGAAATATTTAATAAATCATCGTCAAAATAAAGGCCCTCAGTCAATCACATTGGAAAAAAATCAATTGCATCGAATTTTCGATGAAATTCAAACAATATTCGAATGCAATCAATTTCAACTAAAAGATCTGATCGATTGCTATCAAACGTTAAACAAATCATTCATCCAACGACCTTTTATTTCTCTTCAAACTTTTGAAAATCAACTGAAAATTTTACAATTCAAAGCTCGAATTTTTGTTCAAAATATTGATTTCGTCAAAAATTGTCCGATCAAGGATCTATTCATTGAGCTCAACAATCATTTGAATAAAAATCAAACGATCAATCATACGTTGATCTTTGATTTACTGAGCAATGTTCTCAAACAGCAACAATCATTTGATCCGTTGCATTATGAATCGACAATGAAGAAAATCTTATTGAATCTCCGAATAAATCACGAAGAATTCAATTTGGAATTTCTATCTAAAATTGAAAAGAAAGTGAAGATCAACGAAAAATCTCTTTCAAGGAAAAAAGATTATTTAAGTTGGATTATCGAACGAATCGAAACTGAAGCGATGAACAGATACAATCAACAATTAGACAAATACAAAGAGAAACGAAAACAAATTAATCATTTAATGCAAGAAATAATCGATTTATTTTGGTCAAATATATCGATGAGTGATTTATTGAACAAAGAACGAGAAAAAATCTATTTACATTTAAATATTGAAAAATTACTGCAATTATCGAACGAAGATCCACAAAGTATTCTCAATGGTTTATTAACCAAGATGAAAGAACTGCAGACTAATTCAAATAAAAAACAGTTTACGAATAAAATGCACCAATATTTGAATAAGGAAATCAATCAACAATTAAATTCAAGTCAATATAAAATCGTTGTGCCTATTGAATGGACAACGGAAATTCAAAGCAAAATTTCAAATATATTGAGAGCTAATTATACCATTGAGAATAGTGAAATGATTCTAGATGAACTATCAATTTTATTTGAAATATCGATCAGCTACTTCGAAGATAAATCTGTTTTCGATAAATTTTGTCAAAGTTACGCAAAACTATTCAAATATTTCAGCTGGAGATTACATGAATATCAACCGAAAAGCAGACGGCAAACCATCGACCAAGCAATTCAACGATTCTCTTCATCGATGAAAAAATTTAAAATGAAACTGGATCATTTATCAATTGACAAAATACAAAGAATTTTAGATGCAAGAGTTAAAGAATACAAAGAATTTTGTCAATTTGAAACATTCTACTATTTACGAACTCATGACAATCAACTTCAACAAGAATTGAATTATTTACAAAGCGAAAATCAAGTCGAATCAATATCAGCCGATCAGATGCGCCATTATTGGTCGAAAAAATTACAACAATCGATGTTCAAAGACGATAATCAATCGATCACAAAACTCGCAAACGAGATTTTTCAAACTATCAACGAGAAAATTTTCACCGAAAAAGTCCAATTCGATAAAGAAACGGAATCAACGCATGCAAATGATGCATCGCTCATTGAAGAACAACTACCAGAACTTAGAAAGGAAGACAAAGCGAAGATCAAAATCAATCTCGAAGATCAAATTCGTGCATTGAAACATATTTCAGAGGACGTCATTCGACAAGAAGAGAAATGGGAAAACAGGATAAAATTAATTCAATATTTCGAGAAAATCAAAACGAAGCTGATTGAGGATTATTTCAAATCCATCTACGAACAACAATCAGACAAATCAACTGATTACCAAACATTCCGAAATTCAACAAACACAAAGAACGTCGAGGAAATTCTCACTGAAACCGATGTCGACGAATGGAATCGACAAATTGATGATTTCAAAGTGTATCAATTCACAATCGATCTACTCAAAATTTATGAATTGAATGTTGATGTTCTACAACAACAATACGATTTCATTGAAAAATCGATGGGCGAACAACAGGATGACGAATCGATCAAAAATAAATGGTCAACGGAAGTGAAAGAAAACGAGGATCTCATGAATATCGTTGAGTTTATCCAAAAATATTCGACAAAAACTTCGCATATAGGTGATTATCAAACAAGTTTAGAACATTTAACAATACA
The DNA here is from genome assembly GCA_905250885.1 of Didymodactylos carnosus. Classification (NCBI taxonomy): domain Eukaryota; kingdom Metazoa; phylum Rotifera; class Eurotatoria; order Philodinida; family Philodinidae; genus Didymodactylos; species Didymodactylos carnosus. The sequence goes on along the minus strand of CAJNOQ010002004.1, from coordinate 9,892 downwards.
ATTCATCAACGATATAAAAGCCATTCACGACATCAAAAGCTCCGTTGATGCTTTACACTTTTTTAATGGATTCGAACGTTTTGAAAAAATGGCAGAAATTTTCAAACGAAAATTCTTCAGTTCATCGAAATCAAAAAAAATTCCGTTGCACAAAGTATCGGATTTCTTCTATTTAATTTCGAATGTCAATGATTTTCAATTAGCGTTGGATTTGATCGAAAATTCAAAAATCGATAATTGGCTTTTGTATTTAAATGTGATGAAAATTCAATTCGATTTGAATAGTTTATTTCATCGATATTTAGACGAGTTGGATTTAAATCATTTAATCGTAGAAAATCTTGATCATCTAGATGAATCGATCGAAATCAAATACAACGAAATTGCCAAACAATATCAAACGTCATTGAACACCATCTCCAATACAATAAAATCAATCGAATTGAATCCAAATCTGAAACCAAACGAAAAGGAAATGTTCTTCGAATTTCTACGAATACAATTCTCTTTAGAATTGAAGAAACCAGCGAACAATTTAATCCATCCGAATGATTTAGAGAAATTCTTCAATAAATATTTAATTAAATTCAAAATTCTCAAGAAAGTAATCAGTTCTTTAAACAATACATCAATGGATTTCAATGATCAACTGATAATCGGACAGATTCGTCTCAAATCTTTGAACAATCTTCTCCGATATCTAACTCGATTTTGGATCATTGAACAACTAGAACTGGATCGAAAGGTTCGAGAAAATGAAGTAATACAAATCATTCAATATCTAGAATTGATTGAAACATCGTATTCCGAAGAGAAAATGCGTCTACTGATTGGTTTGGTTCAGATGACGTGCAAAGATGAATCAATCATTCCACAAATAGTGATCGATTTATTGATGAATATTTCCAATAACGAATGGGATTTTGACTTGAAAATCAGTCAAATAATGGAAACGACGGAGATGAGTGAATGGGAAAAGAAGATCGAACATTATATGAAAGAAAAACGATCGAAAATGCGTGATCTAAAGGAATTAATTCATTTGATGCGTCAGGACAAAAACAATTTGAATCAATCGATCAAAGACTATTTGAATTCTCCAAAAATTCTCGAGGATTTAGAATCGTTGTTCAAGAAATTAAATCATCACTTAGACGATGACATCAAGAAACCAGTTCGAGATTGGGATAACACTGATATTGCACGCTGGGCGACCAAAATGAAAGGAAACCAATTGTTATCAAACAAAGAAAGCGTCCAGAATGCAATCCTGATCGTTAGTCAAGGCATTCATCTGTTTACCGGCAAGAAATTTCGTCTGCGAGAAACACAAATCATTGCTCTATGGTTGTACTTAAATCCGGATTTAAACAAAACCAATGTCGGATGTTTAGGACAAATTTCAACGGGCGAAGGTAAATCGGTAATCGTCGCAGCTTTGGCTGCAATCAAAGCGTTGAGTGTCCATCGAGTCGATATCATCACAAGCTCGAGTGTTTTAGCGATTCGAGATGCGAAAGAATTTCGTCTGTTTTATCAAATGTTTCATCTACAAGTTTCGAACAATTGTGATTCATTGTGCGAACAAGGCGATGGACAACGTTCAGCGGAAGAGATTCGAAAATCAAGATACTACAATAATTTTGGACCAGTCGATATTATCTACGGCGAATGTTCGTGTTTTGAACGTGATATTCTACTAACTGAATTCCATAAAAACGATCCAACGCAAAATATCGTTAGTAACCGATTAACAGAGAACAGTGTTTGTACTGTGATCATTGATGAAGTCGATTCAATGCTATTAGACAAAGCCGGAATGGTTCTTTATTTGTCGCACAATATCGACACATTGAAGACTTTTGAAAAAATATTCATTTCAATTTGGCAAACGGTTAATCAGCCGACATTTGACCAAATAAATAAAACTTTGATGGATGATGATTTGATTCAAGCCGTTTCAGAAATCATTCTTGAACAAATCGAACACAAAGTCATCGAAATACCTGAATATGATTCAAACAATTGTGATTATATCAATATGAAAATGTTCGTCAAACGACGAATGTCTGTATGGATCAGAAGTGCCTTTCATGTGAAGGAAATGATTCCCAATGATGCCTACATTGTCACAAAGGATGCTTCAGAGAATTCATCGAAATCCGAAGTGAAGATAACGGTGATGGATAAAGATACGGGCACTGAACAGTTATCAACACGATGGAGTAACGGTGTTCATCAATTTTTACAATTGAAACATACAAGACGCTTGACACCTGAATCACTCAAAGCTGTTTTCATGTCAAACATGTCGTTTTTCAAACGCTACAAACACAACATCGTCGGTTTGACGGGTTCATTAGGCTCGAGCGACGAGCAAAATCTTTTAAACAAAGTCTATCAACTTCGGTTTTTTGAATTGCCAAGATATAAATCGGAATTGTTTCGAGAACTGACCGGCAGTGTTCATACGGACCAAAATACGCGGCTTGAAGCAATCAAAAATGCGTTGAATAGAGAAATACAGTTGAAATCAATCAATGGAGACCGGCGACGAGCAGTTTTAATCATCTCGGAAAATGTCAAAAGTGTTTTAATTTTAAAAGAATACCTAGCCAACTCATATCCCAATGCCAAAGTCTATAAAAGTGCCTATGAAAAATTTCAAATCGATCAATTACATCCCGGTGATGTAATCATTGCGACGAACTTGGCTGGTCGAGGTACTGATTTAGATACGTCGAGGACATTAGAAGACAATGGTGGTCTCCATGTCATTGTAACCTATTTACCAACAAATATTCGAATTGAAATGCAAGCTTTCGGTCGAACAGCTCGAAAAGGGAACAAAGGAACGGGTGAATATATCATCTTGAATCGGCTCGGTCTATCAATTCAACAATTGAAGCAATGGAGAAATCTTCAGGAAAAAGAACGATTGGAGACATTTTTAACACACGATTTACCGAAAATCAAAATCGAAGAAGATCTATTACACGGCTTCGATGATGGTGAAGTGTCTTGCATTGGATTTGGTACATTGTATCAAAAAATTGAAGAAAAATTCTTGTCAAATTCGAGTCGATTTTACTATGGCAGTGAATATGTTCAATATCAATTGAATAGTCTGAAAAATCGATGGGCATTCTGGTTGGATTCGATGACTGAACAGATCAATATGATCAATATCATTGGTACGAAGAAAATCATCGAACAATTTCATCAATTTCAATCGTCAATTGAACGCGACTTGGCTCGAAACGCTTTTAAATGCTTAATGATTGAACCAGCTGAACTGATCAAATTGGGAAAATATTATCGAGACAACGAGGATTGGTCGAAAGCGTCGATGTGTTATGAAGAAGCAATGAAAGACAAATTTTATTCATTCGCCAATTACTATCGAAGTTCATGTATACAAAACATCAACTATGGTCAAGGCATTTCGAGTAAACGCCAATTTAAACGCAGTTTAAATCAACTCAAGTTATCGATCGACAAAGAAATGAGTTTTCTTCAAAATGCAGCACAAATTGTGTTCGAAATCGATGAAAAAAATCGACAATTAGGTTTTGCCAATTATGGAAATGAATATGACAAACAAGTAAAAGAAAAACTTACAATTTGGAATATATTTTCTGCTACAATATTCAATGTCAATGGCACTTCGATCGACTGGAAAGATTTGACAACTGTCAAATATCTTTGCGATGAAAACAAGGCCAAGAAGTTATTCAAACAATTACAAGAGAAAAAGTTGATCAAACCAACACGGATTTCATACAAATTCAAAGAACAAGTAGAATTGCCGTCGATATTTAATAATAAAACGACGAAGGACAAATTATGTTCTTATCTCAAACAAAAATTAGAAGAAAGAAAGAAACCCGGTAGACATTTAAACGAGTTGAGTTATGAAATGTTCAAAAATGATTTGATAGAATTGGAAATATTTTTACCGTGTTTGCCGCACTTTATCAAGTTAATTCAGGAAAATGGTTTTGTTCAACCAATCGCCACTCAAGAAGAAGATCGATTACTTATTTTAAAACGGTTCGTCGAAGAAGAACTGATGGAAAAATCTTTTCCAACAGCAAAAGACAATCTTAAAGGTACTTTATTTGAATGTTTAAAAGAAATGTCGAATGAAAAACTTTTCAAAGGGAAGAAAACGGAATTTTTTGATGAAATTAAACGCTTATTCAAATTAAAAAATCAAACACATTTATCAGAAAATGAGCTCGATAAATTCTATGAATTTTTACAAGGAAAATCGCTTATCGAATCAATCGATCAATATTCAGTTATCAAAGAGAAAATTGTAAGAAAGAACAAAGAAATCAAAAACGATTATTGTTATGCAAATCTCTATGATTTCGAGCGATATTATACCGACGAATTTCAACAATTCGACTTAATATTTCGAAAGAATTTTCTTAGAGCAATTCTAATTGAACAAGAATTTGATACGGATATATCGTGTTTTGCATTGAGAGACACGGTTGATTCAACTAATTTTGAATTATTTACAACACAGGACGAGGCTATTGATTATCTATGGAATTATTTACGAGCAAATTCATTGATCAAATCACCGAGTGTGAACATTGGTTGGATTGATTCTGATGAAGTGAAGACGAAACTCGAGGATATTAGAAGAGAAATTCGATGGTTTTTGAAGGATGAATGGAAAAACGAATTAGAAGAAGCGGTTAATTCAGTTTATAATATTATCGATCAAACCGTTGGTGAAATTAAAAAATTACCTACGGACAAAACAATTGCAAGTTATTTAGAAATCAAAACAAATTATTTTCTCAATCAGAAAAAACACGTTCCAGAGGCATTAGATGAATTCATTGAATTAGCATTCGATGTTATTTTTCAATTACAAGAGAAAAAGGAACCACCGAAATGGTACGAAATCGCTGCTGTTATTGCCTTAGGTGTCGTGCAAGTTGTTGCTGGCGTCATGGCGAAAATGTTTATTCCAGTTGCTGGACAATTGATTGGCGAATTTCTTATTAGTACAGGTTGTGATGATATTCTGTTCGGTGTTCGATGTGCCATTGCAGGTGATTTCAGTTGGGAAAAATATTGGCAACATAAAAAACAAAGTATGCTAACAAGTGCGTTAACATCTGTTGTGTTTGTCGGTGTATCGTTTTTGAAAAATAGTAAGAAATTAGAAAGCGTTCGAAAGGCTTTTGGTTATCAAAAGTTAACTGGTGCAAAAAAACTACATACAGCAGCGACAAAGTTGGGGAAAACAGCGAATATCAGCAAATATGTTGGAAAAGAAATAGTGAAAACATTAGCTCAAACTGGTTTATCCGAATTAGCATCGATGGGCATTGATTCTATGTTGGAGAATATATCTGAATTTTACGAAAAACAATTGACTCAATCGATTCGAGATTCGATCAATGAAAAATGGAATACAATTGCATCGGAAATGAAAGAAATATTTCGACTTTGTGAAGGAAAAGATCAATCATTAGCAATTATTAACGATGTATCAATCGAAAATTACAAAATCTACCCGAAGAAAAATTTCTCCGAAATCTTACAAGTCTTTGTGGTCCAGTCATGCAAGGTTTAGGTAGAGCGTTGGTTACTGCTTCCGGTGGAAAAGGATTTTTACAACGTGTATTTACGTCGTATGCTCCGAGTTTGATCAATTTAGGGGTTAATGTTAAAGAAATGGCCCAAATGATTCATGGTTTTCTTGAAAAACTTCGCGACGATTTAAAAAATGCCAGAAAATCACTGAATACAACCAACAAGGACTATACTCTAACTGAACCACAAACGGTTCACTTTGAAAATTATCAAAAGAATAAAATCGATCTAATTTCCACTTGTTTAAGTGATACGTTCAATCAAAAATTAAAACACGGTCTTATCGCACCTGTTCTTAATTTTGCTGTTAATAAACTGATAAGTAAGGGAGTTGAATCATTGGCTAGTGCGGATCGTATTGAACAATTGACAAATCGATTTGAATTAATTCATGCGGCATCGAATCCTAACGATACACTAACACAATTTGCCGATGAGTTGCAAATATTCATTGCTGAAGGAAAACCGATAGATCTCAAGGATATGGGTATCAATCCGAAAGACATCCAACCAGCTAATATAGATGGATGCACTTTACAACAAGTTTACGATTTATCCATATACAAAGTGAAAACATACCGCGGTAAAGATGGAAACATTTATGTACGACGAACAGTATTAAAACAGCATTATCGAAATGTCAGAGGTGATAAAGCAGCTGGTTTACACGAACAAAAGAAAATTTCAGAAATATTGGGATGTACAGTAACGAAAGGAGAAATAGTTGACAATGAACAAAGATGTGTTTTAACGCAAAAGAAAGGTGTGGCTGTTGAACTTGTTATTCGAGGTAATGTTGATGAGATCAAACACGCTGAAATCATTGTCAATGGTAAATCGAGAAGTTTAGAAACCAACAATGGAAAGGAAAACGATTGTTATTATAACGTTGCACTAGTTGCTAATGAAATTTCTCAAGGCAAATCATTCGACGAAGCGGTGAAAATTCTTGACGATCAAAATGTTGTTCAAAACTTAAGAAACAACGTTTCATGCGCAATGAAAAATGATGATCAGTTGTTAAAAGAGTTCCGATGGACAAATCGAACTGATTTAAGAGCACATTTCGACAGTATGACTGGTCTTCGACAAAATCCAGAGACTCTAAAGTTAGAACTAAGTGACCAGGATGTGAAAAATCTCAAGGAATGGTTGAACAAAGACAAACGTAGTAGACCTGACAAATTTGAAAGTCAGACAGGGCAGCAGGAAGTGATTGACGGTGTTACATTTACTCCGACTCATCATCACGTCATTGGATGGGAATGCATCGTTGATATATTAAAAAACGATTTCGAAGGTTCGGATGACAATGAAATCAAAGACAAAATGGAAAAATATTTGAACGCTTCTAGAAATGAGAAACTGAGGCAGTTTATTTTGAAAGAAATGCATGAAACAAGAACCAAAATAGACGAGCATTATCAAATCACTAAAAACGATAAGTTCGATCCGGATTTGCAGATTTTGCAAAAATCTGTGGTCTGGAATCCAAATATTATCGTGACTGGTCCAGATGGTAAGAAACGCAAAAATGATCCGGATCATGGCGGTGATAAGTACAAGTCGGGTTACGAGAAGCACATAGAGGATTTGCTGAAAGACGAACCTGAAAAACAGAAGGAATTTCTTAAGTATCGCGAGGAAATTGATCAATTATTCGTCGAGAAAACACGGAAACTAACAAAAGACAATGAAGCATGGATCGACAGGATCAGGCAAGTGTTAATCAATGCAAATGAAAACAATAGCAAAATAATTGATAAAGATATACAGACAAGAATAGCTAAACCTGAAAAACATGAAGTGTACAAAAATCTCAATCAGCAACTTCAGAACTTGCGACAAAATCCCATATCAAATGAAGACAAACTAAAAGAAATGCGAGACATTATTGAAAAATCAAAAGCCACAATTAATGTTACAGCAACCCAAGATCGTTTCAAAGATATCGTGTTCAAAATTGATCGAGAATTAGTACTTAGAGATCTGCAACCACTAATCGACAGGCTAGGTGGGAAAGAAAAGATCAACATATTGGAAGGAATGTCTAATGCAGATATACGCAATAGAGGAGAGCTCAAGTGGACAAAGATCAAAGAAGGTTGCTCACAAAAATATATTTTCCAACAGCAATAGAAAAAAGACAATTCCAATCCTTCCGTACTTGAAATAACACAATAACTGAACCAGTTGCCTCAAACAAAGAATCAGCATCATTCTCATTGGGAATTTTGTGTGTACGTTATTCAAGAGATGGTCGAAATACAGTTTTGTTTAAGGTTTTCTTACATTGTTTATGAAATTTTCCCTACGAAATAAACTTCGCTGATTTATACTCGATAGTATCATCATCACACAAATACTCTTCACACTTGTTGTAAAATACCATAAACTGTAGCAAAAAAAAGATTTTTTCTTTGTGACGAATTTTATGGTCACACTTGTAAACACTGTCTTGCTGGAAACCGTTGAGCGAAGAAGCTCCAGATTAGATTTTGACTCACGAAGTTGAAAGTCTGAACATCGTTAGCTTTTGTTCTATGCGATTGATTTGATTTCATTCGGAATCAAAGATGTGCAAAGAAATATTAATGCAGCAAGTATTCTTCTTCTTGTATTGATCAGAAGTAAATATGTTTATTCTGCTATTTAGAATATAGGTAACAATTCATGAATGGCTAACAAAAATTTGCGTGTCAGACAATAACTGAAGTACTGAGCCGATATTGCACTTTTATTGACAAAAAAATGATGATGCTTGCTCTTGCCGTCGGACAGATAGAAGACCTACACTGAATGTGTCTGACAGCCTTTAGATACGGTTTCGAGTTATCGTAGGGTCATGTTTCGCTTATAAAGTCAGAAGGGCTAAAGTAAAAACCTTGATATTTATAGCAGCATTAAAGGGCTATATGTCTTGAGGGTGAGGGTGAGTTATATAAAGGACTACCACGATCCGGATTTCGGTCTGGTCAAAGATCTCATCAGGTAGCGTCAGTACATCTACATAAAATTAAACTTTCCAAAATCGGCAACAATCAATCTTCCAATATTTAGAAAATTGAATTCGAAAGTGGACAGTGCTTTATATAGTGGTGAGTTATATATACTTGCAATGTATTCGTCTTTTCAATAGACATCATTATAAGAGCAGACATTTTTCTGTTTTTCTGCTTAAAGAATAAAGTCAGAAAAGAACAAATTTATATTTTCATCAAATGTTCATTTTTTATACGTTGAAAGAGTGAGTGTTCAAGGTAAAACTGTTTCGTATTGCACCAACTTCGCGAACTACAATTACACTAATTAGAGAAGATCCATTTTCTATTTTTATACTAGTTTAAAGTACACGAGTTGTACATGATACTGATCTATTTTTCTAGAAAAGGATCCTTTTCAGTCTTTCAGAAATATGGCTGTGAATATCACTGATTATCCTCTAAAAACTAAGCTTTTTCTTGCACGATTTGCAGAGACTTCCTTTGCTTGCCTCGCAAACTTGGTTTTTTAGAGGATAATCAGCGATATTCACAGCCATATTTCTCAAAGACTAAAAAGGATATTTTTCTAAAAAATAGATCAGTATTATGTACAACTCGTGTACTTTAAACTAGTATAAAAATAGAAAATGGATCTTCTCTAATTAGTGTAATTGTAGTTCGCGAAGTTGGTGCAATACGAAACAGTTTTACCTTAAACACTCACTCTTTCAACGTATAAAAAATGAACATTTGATGAAAATATAAATTTGTTCTTTTCTGACTTTATTCTTTAAGCAGAAAAACAGAAAAATGTCTGCTCTTATAATGATGTCTATTAAAAAGACGAATACATTGGAAGTATATATATGCCAATGTATGTATGTATCCACAATACAATCAAACGAACCGAAATAAAACAAAATAAAATAAATTAGAATTTCACTGCAGCAGAGCGGCTGAGCGACCGACCGAGCGGCTGAACGACCTGCGACCGACCGAACGGCTGAACGGCAGAGCGGCCAAGCGACCGGCATACATTTTGAAATGCTCCCTAATTCAGTAAATACATCGACAACAGATGAAGAAAATAAACAATGTTCAGATGTTTGTTGAAACTAGAAAAAGAAGAAGAACAAAACACAAATATATATATATATGGGTCAATTGCAACTTTTTTGTACAATGACATTTTTGAAGTATTTTTGCTACTAACACCGTTGTTGTGAATGGATTTTCAAAGTTTTTTTTTATTCTCTATCTCAGACCCTAGCCACACTACCATAAAA
>CAJNOQ010002003.1:0-26977 GCA_905250885.1 Didymodactylos carnosus | reverse complement strand
CCTCCCGGGGAACAAGATGATTCCCAGGCATATTCCTACAGAAAATACCTTCGGTCTACAACAAAGGTTTTCATCTGTATGTATGTACAACTTTCGAAAGATATAGGAGAAATTTATATTTATGCTTGCCGTTCAATTTTCACGACATTTCACACCTGTAAAAGGTTTCACATGTGGACGTGCGTGAAACGTAAGAATTTTGTCGCTTGCGGTTAAGCGTGAATATTATTCACGAAATGAGTTGCGTGAAACACTGACGTGCGAATAAATGTGAAGATAATTTTCACGCGTGTCCGCAAGTGATATTTTTTACGGAAATTTTAACATGAGAAATTCACGTGTGGCCACTACACACTTCACGACTTTCACCTGTGATCACGTGCGAAAAATATGACACGAAACGTTTTCGTAACCAGTTCATCTGTTGTCACACGTGGAATATATTTTTCACGCGTGCCCACACACTATTTTACGATGTTCATGTGCGACCATAATTCATTCCACGATATTCACACATGTACACACCGCGGTACCTACTAAAATTTCCCCATGGATATTGGTATAAGAGTGGAAAAGAAAGAAAGTATTGGTCTAAGTACACTTTCAAATGTTTGACTGCTCACAGCGGAACTATCTGATACATAAGTTCCATGCAGTGAAAAATCAATGCAGTACAATATATCAAATATTTTACAGCATTTAGAAAAAAACAGTTCACTCGCAGCTGAACTGATTAGATTGGTGTAAGAAAACGGATTTTTATGCCAATTGTATAACTTCTGTTTCATGGACCAATATTCGTATAGAATATCAGTGTTTATGCCAGCATTGGTGTAAAAATCTTTTTAATATCCATTAGCATAAAATCGACACACTTATACGATTGGCAGAAGTCCGATTGGTATAACGCCACAATTTCCTAACAAAATTCTGCATCGAGTTTGATTAGTAATAAGTTTTCTAATTCTATGTGAAAATAGACAAAAATAGGATATTCCATCTAATATAGGTTTTCACGAAGTTCTGATTTTTTTCGAAACGCGAGCTTTCCCACAAGACTCTGTGCGGTCGAGTACCTATGTTTCTATGACTTCATGTTATATTCGTACTCGTAACGAGATGAGAACGGTCTATACCCATTCAAAGCAAAGAGTAGCTTTCAGACTCATAAGGAGTTTAAACAAATGTTATTTAGCCACTCATGTCTTACCTTGACTTTATACGTTTTCAAACCTGCTGTTTGATGAGAAAGAAGTTGATGCTACAAGAAATGCACGGATCTAGATAACTTAATGTTTTCTAAATATCTGAGAAGTCAGAAGCCATTTTCCAGGCAAACTTGCTTTTTCGTATTCAAAGAACATAGCATCTACTTTGTTGGACATTAGTATCTCCGATTGCAGTGGCATGTTTTTACGTCAAGTACTTGGATATTTGCAAATATTCTCTCATCAGTGGTCAAAATCGAAAAAACATTTTGAATGGAAGTTTTGAACTTAAACTTTCCAAAGTAAAATACAACGCACGTCATAATTCTCAATGTTTTACAGTATCTAACTTATATGGTAAGTGTCAGTGTAATGCTGGAAGGTCACGTGGACGATCTAAGTTTGAAATAAAACAGTCTTGAACAACTGAAGAACTACTGGTTTACACATTAGTTTATTATTCATGGTAGATAATCGATTGGTGGTGGTTGCAACGATTTCCCATTGTGATTAATTTTTACTTTGAAACTATAAGTCCGAACATTACTCGTATGTAAATGGTAAGCTTTGATTATTCTACATGGATTATATGCAGTTAAATTCAATAATCTATTCATTTCATACAAAAGTCGATTTTCACCACTTTGAGAAACAATGACAGGCGATAAATAAAACCTTTGCTATATACATAGGCCTTACTTACCCTAGTACTCCGCCAATATCAATATCGGTTGCATTCAATATTCGTTCAAAGTTCTCACCAATAATCGGTGGATGAATAATATATGTATCATAACTACCCCAATGTTTATGAACACCAAAACACCTTTTGTCTGTTTGGTTACCGTCAATAGATGTTTCAATAACGCTTAATGCAATTACTTTTTGTTCCATATGTGTTATGTTCCGTAATAAACGAAGTGTATGGTCAAAATAAATATCCCCATTACAGAGAACAACAATTAAGCCTTAAAGAAACCAGTCAGTGTAAGTAGAGATATGTGGCGAGAATGGCTGTGTATACCTCGAAGACGATGCTGGATAAATTTCAAAGCAACGTTGAATTTCAGGCGACGACCAATTACCCAACAATAGATACAAGTATGCTTCTGAAATTCGGTGCAGAACTGATCACCATTTCTTTCTAGAATTCTTTAGTAGAAAAACAGCACAACCTAGGTACTATGACTGAACAGAACCAATATGCCTGGGAAGAACTCGTAGTGGCAATAGAATCAATGTTGTTCACGTGTGAGACTATTTTCTGTTTGAGCACATCTGTGCAGTGATTATTCTGTCGTTTCCGCTTCCGCTCGTGCGGTGTACTATGAAGAAAAAACAATTCATCAATACTTGCATATTTTCTAATTATTGTTAATGGGCAGTCATTATAATTCTCTAACAATAAATGAACACAATTAATTTCCATATTAGTTAAATGTTTTTCTAATGTCAAATTCAATTCCATTTGTCTCGTACTATTACCTTGCAAATAATACTGGTACTAAACGATAGAAAGCAAACCCGAGGGATAAACTACAGAAGATTTCACTCATCAGAAAGAAAATTCTTCTAATAAAAACAATACCTCAATTAACCTGTAATCAGCCGTAAAAAAGGTCCAAAATCCACTGGGTCTACTTGAAAGAATTTAAATGTTCAGAAGCGCGGCGAGGAGTAAAAGGCAGAGTGGGGAGGTCCAAATTTGGAATAAAATAGTAAATCTGGCACTTTTCAGCAGTAAGCACATAGGACCTGCTTCAGAAATAAAGAGATAGCGTTTAATTGCGCCATCTGTGTGACGAATTTTGTTTTTATTCATATCATCTTAGTGAATCATTATAATTTGCTCAAGTTATGAAGATTTTTTCAGAGATTCATCAATGAATCTCGAGAACTGATCGTCAATTGCGCTATGACGTTGTTTCATGTTCATGTTTCCTTACTACTGCAATATTTATTGATTTGGATGGTTGCGTTTGGGTTGTCTTTTCAATACATTCTTTTGTTGTATTCTCATGCCTGCCATAATCCCAAGTTCGGACTCGCTGATCGGTAGCGAACGATTCGTAAGCAATCATTTAACAGAAATAATTTATTAAAGCTAAGAAAGCGAGAGCGATAAAACACAAAAGAAATCCCTATAAAAGAGAAAAAACGATGAAGATTACACCAAACGAAAGAATAGCCATGATTACGCCGTAGCCATAGAAAAGTAAACGTAAAGAAAAATTTGAACTAGGGCAGCACCTTTATATGTGTTTTATTACGGTAAGTTCAAAATACCCTTAGTTCCATTATATCTTAAATACTCTCTAACTAAAGCATACTTTACTGATGTGGTCTCTGTAGAAGATTGTCTTACTTTGTTTTCATGCAAAAATACTTTTCCTCATCGTACAAATAAAGTAGACAGAAAACTGCAGCCCTAATTCCAACGTATCTTTATAAGATTTACGGTACTTCGTTCAAGCAAAACCAACAACCTTTAACAGCTCAAAATGATTAAAAAGACTCTTCTGACCTGTTCCCATCAAAATTGATTCCCAGACACATAATCATATTTTTACGGACTATTCGTCGACAGCCTTTATCTTATCTCTTGCCTAATGTTTGTGCTATCAAAAAGTAACGTCACTTGACAGGTATTCAGCAGACCGGTTAACCCTCGTGGCAGAACTGCCGATACGTGCCACACAAACCTCTATTTCTGTGTCTTGCCCTACAATGATATAAGAAAAACTTTTCTTCATGAAAATATCTATGACTAAGTGTGAAGAAGCTTTTCGATTGAGCAATTTATTCAATGATGAAGTTGCTTTTTCTTCCAGCACTAAACCTTTCATATAAGTAATTAAAAATTTGATGATCAAATGTCTTTTTTTTTATAACCATTTTGCAAGGAAAAATTTTGGTGATTAAAACACATTTTTTCCTCATTTAAAGCCGATCTAATGTTATTTGGTCTCCATCGAAGGGATATGGGGGTTTTGGGAAAACTTTTCTAAAAACTTTGAAAAACTGACTTTTTGAAAAAAATTACTTTGCGATAGAAAACAGATTCAAATCTCTTTCAATAACACCTGGAAATACAGCAAACAGACCTGATCAAATAAGATATCTCTCAGTTTTTAGTGATGTTCTGATCAAAAGTTATATGAGTTTTAGTGGAGCCAAAAAAGCTGTCCAAGGTCAACCACACACTCAGTGAAAATACTGTGCTGTCTCTTCAACCGGTATTACCACCACTACTATACTATTGTATTGAAAAACAAAAAGAAAACAATTCTTCTATTTATTCATCATCATCATCATCATCATCGTGATTCATCCATCATAATTAAATTAAAGTAAAGGCGATGAAGAAGAAAAAGAGCACAATAAAAGGGAAAATGGCACAATTTTCAGAATTTTCCCACAAGAACAGAAAATGGCAGTAGCAGGAGAACATTATAATCAATTGATTGACGATGACGTTCAAAAGATGGCGATGTTAGAACAGTTAGAATGGATCGGTAATGTGGGTGGTGGAGGAAGTACGCTACTATTGGATGAAATACTCGGCGGTGGTGGTAGTTGTTCTCAAAGAGCGTTTTATGCAATACTCATCCCACAAAAGATCGGTTTATTCCTCACTGTTAGGGTCAATATTGTTGCCGATAGCAGAACATCAAATATTAAAAAAGAAAGAAAAACGAACGGAACATTCACATAGCAGAGATTATCAGTCCTGCTCTAGAAGACTGTTGACAAAAAAGAGAAAACCAAACTAACTTTCTTAATCCGAAATATGAAAACGTTTGTTTTACTTAGCTGAGCAACTACGTTTTCGACAAAGTACTGATTTTTCGGACGAAAAAACGTTTTTTTCTCGACGAGCCGGTCAAATTAATTTTCTTTCGGTCGACTGGCCGACTAGTCAAAAGCTTCTGACCGGACCGACCTGGTTGCCGGTACCGGTGACATCTCTACGCCACCATATCCCGAAAACGACTTTCACTGGAACATCGTTTCGTAGTTGCAAGATTTCTCGGTGATGAAACATCGCAGAGAGCTAGGGAATGTTATAAATTGAGGGCGGTGATAACTTTGTTTCCAGATGTCAAGTTATGAATGTTATGAATGTTCGACAATCTACGAACACGCGTCTGCCATCAGTTGAAATGATATGACATGTCTCAAACGTGAACGTCAAACACCCACAGACGGTCAAACATTCATCATTCATACATTCATCTTTGACATGTGTCAAGTGCCGTCATGATACAATGTATTTTCGGAATTACCACACCTAAAGAAGTACCTGAGACTCTCAGCCAATCCGATGCCACGCCCAAACCGGGAAAACTCAAGAGTTCGCTTAGTTCACATTTTGAAAAAGACACTTTGGACTATCTATCTATGGAAAAAAACTGATAGAATGTTACCTCAGTTTCCCGAGATCCGAAGTGCTTTTCGAAAGACCTCCTTCTGATTAGTTTCGGAAAAGGATTTTGCTTATGAAAACATAGGTTAAACTATCTTCTTTCGATTGTTGAAAATTGCAGGTCCCTATCTTTTATCATTCTGAAGTTATTAGAAAAACAATCGAGTGCATTGAATTTCGGTGCCGATAGTAGGTATATTCGGCTGTTGGTTTTTAACCAAAATCTAACTCTTCTTACAGCAAGGTCCAAAGTTCGGATCGCGATTTTCGGCAGAGAAGAGAAAAACAGTCAGAAAAGCACAAAATATAAATTAACAGCACGTTCGCTCTAAAACTGACTCACACTCTTACAGAGTCACTTCGGCACTTCAAGTGACACTTCGGTCATAAGTGCACGCACTTGAAGTGAGATTTTCCCCCCTGGGTGCAACATTTTTGCATTTGCTGCAAACTGAAAACGATAGAAAATAGAAAAATTCTCTAAAACTCAGGGATAAAATCCGATAATCAGAAAAGATGAGCATTATTTTTTTAAAATCCAGTGTAAAGTCTCCCTAAAATTCCGGAAAACCAGGAAAGCAGGAAAACGAGTACAGCAGGACAGCAAGAAATCACGAAAGCAGGGTATACGGTATATCACTCCAGGAAAGCAGGAAAGTAGGAAGACATACTTTCATCTCGAGCAAATTGTTTCATCTTTCTTTAAAAAATGCAATTACTGCAAACTTTAAAAGAAGCAATTTGCTGAAGTTGACAGTATAGTAAGGAAGTGTTACGAATTTTGCAATAACGTAAGCACTTAAAACGAGAGTCTTTATTAGCAAAACAGTATCAAAAGAATCAACTACGATGAAATGTATTCATCTTTCAATACAAGGTTTATCCCACACAAATCAAGAGAAGGGAAATTCTTGTAGTTACCTAGTTAGGCTCGAAAGTGAGAACGAAAAATAACGGCCTCGTGTTAAATTCTGGCGAATTACCAGTGAAAAATTGCCGATATGTCTATGTTAGCTGTGACAGTACACTCCAATAAAACTTCTCGGGTTCTCGGAAGACTAACAGGGCAGACCTAAATGTTGTTAGGTTACTCACTCTCAACCTCCCATCACCCCCCGCACTCCTCCTAGACTCATGTGAGGTTGGTAACATTTTTTCAAGTAGAGAGAACTATAGGGCAGACTCTGCTCTTTCCAAGGGTAATTTTCTTACGTGTTTACACCAAGGGATACTGAGCCCAAGAAACTAGAAACAGTAAAATCGTAAGAACTTAAATTTAAGTTTGTAACCGTACTTTTTGTTACTAATGGAAACGAGGCTAAGCTTTTGTGGTCTGCATGACCGTTTCATTGAACAAAGAATAATACACGTTTTGACACAACTTCCGTTTCAGTTCAACTCAAATCAAACCATCAACAAGAGAACGAGAAATACTTAGAGAAAAGACAAAGATAAAGTGATACATAGAAGACGACCGATGAAAAATTACATGTATACATAATGCGATCAATTAAAGAAGAGAAAGAAGAAATAAGGATGAAAACACAATGGGAAGAATGGACATATTCTTCGCAAAGTTCTTAGAGCGAAATCAGAACTCGAAACCAGAATCCCTGTATAAAAATACAGCAAAGAAAAAGAGTAAAAGTATAAAAAAATACACAGTAACTACTCAGCTAACAAAAGAGCACGAGAAAATTGAGAAGAAGGCAAAACATGTGCGAATCGTTAGACCCGCCCTCCTCCTTATGGCAGTGTCCCTGCAGGTGTTAGCTACGGTTGTCTATGAAACCATAGTGATATAGTATTAGGTCGATGTGTCACAACTTTAAAACTGTTCTGTTGCGCTTTTTTGCATATTTCCAATCTGGTGCGCAAAGTGCGTTTCTCAGTTGCTACTTAAAAAACCTTTTACAAATGTAACCGTCTGGCACCATATAATGCCTAATTTAAGGAAAAAGCTAAGTACCCTTAATAATAACAAGAACGAACTGGTGTGGGGGCCCGCCTTGTGCTATCATGGTGACATCGCTTTTGATAAAAAGGTTTTTTCTGAAAAGCTTCCAAATAACTTTTAAGAGTTACAAGATGTGCCTCAACGAAATTTTTTTGGCTAAAAACCTACTTCGTCAACTTTTCTTCTTCGCATTAGCGTTTCGATGTTACGTTACAATCATCTGTAACTTACCACAACATGTATTTCATTCAAACGAAACCTTTTATTGAAATTCATTTCATCAGCGACATTTGATTCCATTGTCAAATCTATTTCGTGAATATAATACTTTCTTTTATCGTAGTCGTTCTTATACACTTGTAATATTACATTAAAAGATGATGCTAATAAGACGAAAGAAATTAATCCGTAAAACAATAGTAAACAGCTTTGAAGAGGCGACAGTCCCTTGAAACGTTTTTTGTTTGATACCATCACCTTGAGTTCTAAACATAATGTGGATTTACAACATTGGAGGTTTGAACTGGCCCTTACTACGCGTGCAGTCCTCGAGACTGCCTTTCTGTAATACCATGTGCGTTTGAGAGCAAAACGAAATGCAGATGATTTTATAGAAAAGCAGTCTCGAGGACTGCTTGCGTACTAAGGGCCAGCTCAAGTCTTCAAGATTTGGCTTTTCTGTGACGGAAATAAGCGGTTGTAAAAGAAATTTAGTTAGTTCAAACGAGTCGAGCTTAAATATTAAAATCGACTTACAACATGTTTTTGACAACATGTAAATTCGAATCAGACTTGAGTAACGGAAACTGTCAAAACTACGATGGGAGCGGATGGATACGAAAACTTTAGTTTCGATGAAAATTTCGCACGGGCTTTCAGAGAACGTTCTAAACTAAGTCTAAGCGCTCTCGCTGAGATACCTTATTCACTTCCAGTATTCGAGGTCGCTACAGAAGTTGTCAGCAGCACATTCGAGCGAAATGCCTTTATCAATCGTCAATGGTCGCAGTTCATCCAGATTACAAGTCTATCGCGGATTTTTATGAATAAAAAACTGAAATGTTATTCGCTTTATTCTTTGCGTACAAGAATGCCTTCGAATCTGACTCTGTGCAAATAATGTTTTGTTCAACTTCCCATATAACCACGCTCAGCTTTGGGCGGAGCTACACCTAAAGTGCCATTAAGTCAAGCTTTTTCATTGTCAAGAAGTATCATCAAACCATTTTTAAAGCGAAAGAATGAAACTCTTGAAGACTTATTGTTTTTATTGAACGATGAGCAAGTTTTTTTTGTTAGCAAAGCAAGATGAATCAGTTCTCATAGCAGTTATAATAGTTACAGCTACAACTCTGTACCTAGCAGACGATGGGTCTCTGTGCTCAGACATCGTTTTCTGACTAAATGCAATATATCAGTAAAAACTACGCATCTCTTTGACGAAGTGAAAACGGTTTATCTTTCCAATCAGATGTTTTATAGCACTTTGAGAAATCTCGTTTTAAAGAGCATCATGTTGTCTGTTCTATGGAGTTCTTCGAATCAAGTATCACGAAATGTATCGAAATGTTTCCTGCAGAAAACAGTTTCCGCAAAGACTTCTGACCGTTTCTTGTTACGGTACAATTATGCTGAAGAGTCCAACAATAAAAACTCTTATACTGGTCAATTTTTGGCGATGCTCAATCGCTTATGAATAAAAGTGCAAAAAAAGCCATTTTTTTTTTGCTATATGGTTTCTGGAAAACTCGCTCAAAATCTACGAAAAACCTACTGTATCGACACAAAAGTTATGTCGTTAGAAAGTAGAGACTTTGGGCTATCCGACGAAAATCGACATTTCTGACTCAGGGGCGCACAGCGGGCAATCAGGCGGACATCTGCCAAAAAATCGACAATACGCATTTTCAAAATTTAAATGATGTCAAATACACTTCGATAGATAGGCTATCTAATAGGCCAAAAATGTTTGTTTCGAGCGGCGAATTTTCGGAAAAAATGTATATGTAAAATTGACCTAGACAGAAGTGACTTCCATGGGTAAAACATTTTTTTTATAACACTAAGCGAATGCAGACTTATAAAACGTATATATTCGGAACCTAGACTCTTCAAATATCTATCAGTAAAAAACATCTCAGTTCAGAGCAATTATATCAAAAAAATAAGGTATTTTTCGAAATCAAACGATGTTTCCGGCTGTCTTCAGCATAATCGGATCGCTAAAGTCAGTTAAGCTCCAGTTTCACTCAAAATTATACCAAAATGATCGTCCACATGCCATACATCTGCGGTTTGATGCGGTTTTTCTTCTGGAGTTAGACAAAGGTTTTCTGAAGAACTATCGGTTTTTCAGATATTTTCCATTTTTCTGGGTTAAGAACCGTTTTATTAGGGAAATAATGTGAAATTCGGTATCAGTGTGAAAAACTGCATCAAATGATGTATAATTTGTTAGTTTTACAAATAAAACATTTTACGACGAAAATACAGGGCAGGGGTCTCCCAAAGGCATTTTTTATCGAATAAAGATTAACCAAGGTTAACCGCAAATAAAATGACTAATTTTCGGTTGTGTCGTACAAACACTTTAGTAATTTAGGTTTGACTTAATTACACAGAAGAAAAGGAGGAACTGTCGTTTTCCTTCTTTTTATATGTTGTGAAGGAACAAGAATAATAATTCTTGCCTAAGGGCAGACGTACTAAATGTACTGAAAGGTGCCGCTATATGAGAGAAACAGTTGATTGAGCTGTGCACATAAAACCTTGTGGGCAGTATAAAATTAAATATTGTCGTACTCACAAATTAACAATAGGTATCGCATAGTTTGTCTCAACGCCCAAAGGACGTTATATTATATACAGTATACTTTATAAAAAATTATTTGAATAGTTGTCAGAGTTGGAAAAAATATTAAATAAAAATATTTTGATAAAATTCTTCTGAATTTATTTTAAACACTCAAGCTTTCGGTCTCAACTTAGATCATTTTCAAGAGTGAATGACAAGAAAAAAGGAAGCAGTATATATATATATAAAAATACATGCAGAGCGAAAGAAGAAATTTGGAAAATTCAAAATACCCAACAATAACGGAAGAAGAAGAGAGGAAAATCCATAATAGCACATTATAATGTGCAATCAATCTCGAGTGTTTAAAATAAATTCAGAAGTATAGGTTATATTATTTAGTACTTGTTTCCTTATCGTCAGCAAAAAAAGACTAAATTAAATGAAAGAAAGAAATTCGTTGATCGATCTGATAATCAAAGATAGATCTGAAACAACCAATAGAATAGTACCCAAAACATTTTTTTATCAAATAAAACAGAATGAGCTCTTTCAATTAAAATAGGCGGGAGATATTGAAATCCTTTATTCGGTATAGGGTGTTTCGAAACATGAATGGTGAAGACAAACAGAAACGACACTGAATAAAAACGTTTGCTTGTTTTAAACTTTATTGGAAACGGAAAAACAAGTTAGAAAAAGTCAGTACAATACTGAGAAAGAGACGAACCGCTTGTATCTTTACAGCATTGACCTGAAGACTAAGGACAAAGAGACTAAAGCGGATGACAGAATGAAAGACCCGGGACTCCTATTCTGAAAATAAAGAGAAAAAAAATGAAAAAAAAATAAGTGAATAAGCATACGAGGAACTAGATAAGAGTTAGAATCGTCGTGTGCCTTTAATATAAGTTATTACAATACTGCAGAGTTTACAGATTTCTGTTACATCTAAAGGTGTTAAAGGTAGTCGAAAAAGAATGTGTTCTATGAAACGGAGATGGTGTGATGGTGAATGTGTTCTATAGTAAAAAGAGTTCCCGTTTGTTAGAGCAATCCAGTCGAAAAGAAATGCTCTATCGTTCTCGTTTTCACCACATATACACAGCGGACAGCTGACAGAGTTTTTTTCAGAAAGATCAAAATTGAGCCTAGAGAAACTCACTCGCATTTGATTGAAAATCATACCCTGGGTGAACGAACTTACGGTAATTCTATAAGGATCTTATAAAAATCTTATAAGAATCTGATGTAAGATAGTCGATGAAAATGTGTAATTTATTGATAAGATTCTTATACGAATGAACATAAAAATCTTATAAGATTCCGATACGAATTCGATAAGACAGATTATATAATTGTTAGTTTAGAAGAATTGATAAAATAAGTTAACATACGTACTTTTACTCAAATCAATTAAAGCGTCTGACTGTATACAGACTGAATAAGTGACCTTGCATGGTATGGGATCCTACAAAACACAGGAAATCGTTTTAGAATTCTTGGAAGTCCTACGTAATCTTATCATGGGAACTAACATGCTTTCTATTACAATAGTACTTTCTATCACAATCAGAAAATCGAATGAACGACTTTCGATCTGAAATTTTGTCAATAAATAGGTCTAATGACCCTTAGAATGCCCCAGAAAAGTTAGTCAAACTGATGCTTCCTTTTCTAGCTGCTGAATTTTCAAGAAAATTCGATTTTTTCGAATTTTTTCTAATATATAGTCGTTTTTATAAAATCTATTAAGCCGTGAAAACATCAGTTTGACCAAGTTTTTGAGGCATTCTAAGGGTCATTAGACCTATTTATTGACAAAATTTCAGATCGAAAGTCGTTTATTCGATTTTCTGAAAATACACTACGACAGGTTAAAAAGCCAGAGAAGCGATCATAATTCAGAAAGAAAAAACTGGGTGTACTATATCTACTTATGGGTAAAATACTAGATCGAAAGGCGTGCGGCGCTTCGGAAGTTTCCCTCGTAAACAGTTATTATATTTCTATTAAATTTTATTTCGAAACAATATTGCCGTTTATCTTATCATTGTAAAAACTTTTTAAACGATAATGAGCGATATACGCAGCCATATATCTCAAAAACTAAAATGGATCTTTTTCTAAAAACAGATCAGTATCGTGGACAACTCCTGTACTTTAAACCAGTAAAAAAGATGGAAATGGGTCTTCTCTAAGTAATGTAATTTGAATTCGCGAAGCTGGTACAATAAGAAATAAGCTTAGGGTGAGCATTCTCTTCCCTCAATACGTAATAGATGAACATTTGAAGATGTAAAATTTGTTCTTTCTAATCTTATTCTTTGAACGAAAAAACAGAAAAATTTCTCTTATAGGAAAGTCTAAATAGTATCATAGAGTAAACTGTAAAAGAAACGTATAGAGTACTTTAGGATAAAACGGGTCAGTGCACGAAATTTTCTTCGTAATTTCATTATTGGTTAATAAGTGGTTAATTTCACTTGACATTTTTTTTTGACTGAGGGCGTGTCACTTGTTTGTATAAATTCTGCTTTTTCGAACAGATCGCTACCAAAAGGCACCGCTTGCACTCCTTTTTTCTTTTAAAAGATGACTTTAAGTCAGTCTCTCTAAGTCGTAGAAGATAGAGCAACTCGACAACTACTAATATGCATAAAAATTCCTTTCATAGTTGTTCTAATAAAGCACCAGAAGCAGTCACAAAACGACGTCATACACAGTTACGTGCATGACGGAAGAGAATGCTCACTCTCAAAGTTTTTTCTTATTTTACGAGTTTCGCGAATTCAAATTACATTAATTAGAGAAGATCCATTTCCATCTTTTATACTAGTTTAAAGTACAGAAGTTGTGCACGATACTGATCTGTTTTTAGAAAAAGATCCACTTTAGTTTTTGAGATATATGGCTGTGTTTAGGACTCTGACAAACTTTCACTTTTAGCTTTAAAGGCTTAAGAATACTCTGGCTAGATTCAGTTTCGAACAAGGAAATCCAAATATAGGAAACTCGAGTCTCAAAACCATGAGGGGAAAAAGCTATGAAACTTTTTTCGAAAAGGAAAAATTTAGGATTTTTGCGGTCTTTTCAGTATATACGTATAATAAAGTCAAACACAAATTTCATTCGAAGTTTGCTTTATGTGCATCTTAAATCGACTTTAATTAATTTTTGCCTTTAAATCTGGT
Source organism: Didymodactylos carnosus (assembly GCA_905250885.1). NCBI lineage: Eukaryota > Metazoa > Rotifera > Eurotatoria > Philodinida > Philodinidae > Didymodactylos > Didymodactylos carnosus. Next base: position 13,398 of record CAJNOQ010002003.1, on the reverse strand, counting down.
AAACCTTTGTAACATATACTCAACTCAACAGTTAGATAGAAAAATAAAGATTCAAAAAGAGTAGTCTATAGATATGACTGTTATGATTGTGATGGAATGTGTATTGGTCAGACTAGTCGGGGAATCTGTAAACGAGAGAGTGAACATAAGAAAGCCTTTGATGAACAAAACTTTTGGAGAATTTCTCCACATTGGTTCCAAAAGGGACTTTTTTTGACTATGATTCATCATTTTTTTGTTGAAATAGAAAATAAAAATAAACCGTGGTACGTGTACTCTCTAAAAAAAAACGGCTCCATACTAAATCATTAAGGTTTCGTGTATTTTTTCGAAACTTTTAATGGTTTTGTAGTGAAATTTCGAAATTCAAAGGGTTTGTTAGACGGTACGAAACCTCAAAACAAAATATTTTTCTACAAGGTTTTGTACAGAGTATACGACACCGGCGAAGTGGTTTCGTAGCATTAAAGGTTTAGAAGAGACTTCACAAAATCTTACGAGTTTCGTATCGCATTAAACACTTCTTCGATGGAAGAAGAATATGCTGAAAAACCAATAAACAATTAGTAGCAGATATTTATTAGTCTTACGATAGTTATCGAAAAGACGTTATCTATTATATTTGAAACACGCGATTTATGTGAATACCATTAGATGGAGCTATTTTTTCTCTGCTGTGATTTGGACTAATACAGAAACCAATAAATGACAGAATGTGAATGGTGACTATTTTATTTCTTTGCTTTTTGCATGAACTATAGCCTACTTCATCGGAGTAAGTTAAATCTACTGTCTTCCCATGCCATTCCTTCCTCGGTTAGTTAAACCAAGTTTAGAAATGTTCACACGATCTAAAAAAGTACAATAACGGTTAAGGATTGAGGAATATCTTCTTTGGGAAAGCCATGTGTCTTTTTTGCATAACTGAGTGTACTTGCTTTATTATGTTTAACAAACATAATAAAGCACTTAAGGCAAGCAACTTGAAGTATTAATAATACTTCAAGTTTTATCATTTGCTGATCTCTCATAATTCACTCGTCACATGTGAATAAGAATTTAGTATGATGGACTACTTGATGTCTGGTTGGCTGGCTCTATCAACTGAGAGTATTGGGTTATAGAAATTCGGTTAAATAGCCAAGCTGGCAAGTTCCCAAACTGAATTATTAGATTAGTATAACAAACTGAGTGTAGAAAAAAGAAATAGAGTTGTTTCTTTTTTATTTACAACTGATCTAAATCTGGTGCACAACCGAGCACAATGACTCCAGTGTGTAACGAAATATGATCTATTCTTCTACTAGCTAATCACTTCCACTCTCTTCCAACCATAATTCAACTCTCTCTCATTGTGTGTCGTATTCATTCACTCTCTTTTTGTATGTATTCAATGTCGCTTTCTGTAAACTTAGTTAATATCAATATCGAACTTCAGACGTTTTGTATCATTATTGTAAGCATATACTGGTATTTATTCGAAGCTCGTTTTTCCCTGCTTTTGTACCATGCAGAGCTGGACAAGTCAGGATTTTTGCAAGTCTCAGTCAACGAAAAGATTCTTCAAGTCAGTCAAGTCTGACTTGACTTGGAATAGAGGCGTTTTTGTCTTGATTTGCCCAGCTCTGCATGGAAAACGACTCTACTTAGATCTTTAATATCATTTCTCTGTATTAAAAGAATGCACTTTTAAAATGACTTAAGAGACAGACAAAATTAGTAGCCGGTCAGAAGATTGGTAAAACCTTTTCCCAAGTCAAGCCTGACTTGACTTGCCCAGCTCCTGTACCACGTTCATTGAAGCCTAAAAAAATACACGTATCAATTTCACATAAATAATTCCAATTAAATATTGAATTTTTCTGCATGGATTGTAGAGATGAAATGGAAAAATCTGTCTGTAATATACCTGCAGTTACTATCGATATACAGTACGCAAGGGAGAGCTTTACAAAACTACATAAAATCGTCTAGCTAAGAATCATAATTACAAAAGGTCTGATTGAAGAAATTGAGAGATAGCCGAAACATGATCATCAAGTTTTATTTGTACGAAACCTCTTTTGCTAGGGTTTAATACGAAACCCGTTGTATGAAACCTTTTTTGTCAATAAAAAAATAGAGGTTTCGTAGCTGAACGCCGGAACCTAGGTTCGTACGAAACTTAAAAGGGTATAGAAATGGCCGCAATTCTCTATACCCTTTTAAGTTTCGTAATAAACCATTTTTTTTAGAGAGTACGAAGAGACACTTAAACTTAAAAAATAATAATTAATAAAAAATATAATCCTTAAGAAATGATGAGAATAATTGCGTCTGTTACCGTTTTCCTACTTTATTTTAATCTAATTAATGTGTCTTCTGTCTGTATTTTAATATTTTTTAAAAGTATCACGTTAATTCGCGCTCATATGGCAATAGGCTTGAGATTGAGTTAAAAACCTGTAAAAAAATCAGTGCGTCTTATCGCCGTATTCATCTGTATTATCATAAACAGTAGGATATCGCGAAACATCCCGATAAGAAGGCATTACGATTTATCTAAGTACTTCTTTTATTCGGATATTTCTACAATTTAACGCAGTAACAACTTACATCGCGATCTATCAAAACCGTCTGATAGATCGCGACGTAGAATTTGTCGTGGTAAACGATGACGATATCGCGATATGTACCATTATCAACGTCTTTATGGCGATATATCGGTTTAAAAATCCTCATGGGTGGTAGCAAAGCTGTTGAGACTGCTTTCTAGCGTTTTTGTGATTATTTAGCTCTCGCAGTCATAAAGTAGAACTGAGAGACATGAAGTTTTGGAGATGTTGATTTTCAGGTGGGTTTGGATTGTGATTGATCGCCAGATATCACTAGCATGCTATGAACCCTTAAACATCAAGACAAAATACACCAACTCGTCTTCGAATGTTCCTCGAACAATATCGAGCTTATCGTTATCCAAGAACATCGTTGGCAAATACAAGAACAAGTCAGCACACACCTCGAAGTTTTAAATAACTCAACATGGCGCTTTGAATATTCCTCAGCTACATCGGAGGACAAGGTGGAGTAGGGCTACTTGTAAGTCCCAAAGTATCAAAATACTTCTCTTCGTCCGAGAAAATATCGAACCGTATCTTGGTCACGCATTTTAAGAGCAATCCATCAAAGGCTATCATAGTTGTTTATACCCCAACAAACGATAAAAGCGATGCAGAAAAAGACATCTTCTATGAAGACCTACAAAAGAGAGAAATGCACAAACGAAATACCACCGCACAACATGCTAATCCTTGCTGGAGATCTAGATGCAAGAGTAGGCGCAGACAGCCACTTAACAAATTCAAGAACAATCGGGAGATACACTTATCATCAAATAACAAACGACAATGACGGACGATTGGTCAATATTGCGAAGCCAGTAACGTGTGTTCAACACAAACACGTCTCCCCCAGCCTAAAGCCATGGTGTGGACCTAGACACATGCAAATGGCAAGTCAAAAGCTCAGCTCGACCACATCCATATAAACGGTAAATGGCTGAACTGTTTAAGGAATGTGCGAATATACAGCACAGTCGAACTTAATTCAGATCATCGAATCGTCAGCACGGAGATTCAAGCCAAGATTCTAAGATTCTACTTTATTTTTCATCACAGTAAACATGTTGTCTGTCTCTTCGTTTTTGTATACTTCGCTTTTTTCGTATCACGCAACGTTTCTTGTTGTATGTTAAAAATTTTATCGTTTTATTGTACGTTCCCTATTGTACGTTCCCTTCAACGTGCCAGCTAAAACCTCTACAAGAAGTCACATATCAATCGGAGAAGATACCGATCAGTTAACAATTGATACATGTGCCAAAATTGATATTGATATTAATAAAGAAGATATTAGTGTCAGTCATCGTATTGGTAAACTAAACAATTCTATGGGTCAACGTCCAAATGCTATTATTGTGCAGTTCTTGCGTTATTCTACACGTCAAATGATACCTAAGAATAAGAAAAAACTAGAGCGAGGTATCTCTATCAATGAAGATTTAATAAAGGTAAATTTATCAATTTTAAGATTTGCACGCTCGAAATGTGTAGAGAAAAAACGTATTTATACATCAAATGGTAAAGTCATGTATAATGATGGTAAAAAACGTTTTCATTTATTTTCAATTCAACATGCTAAAGATTTAATTGATGATGAAAGGAATTGAGTATAATGATCAAACAAAATAAGCTAAGTAGACTTAGTTTTATTTCTTTTTCTTTTTTTTATTCGAGAAGAGTACGAGTGGAGAGAATAAGTCGAATGTGAATAGTTATTTGCCTTGTCCCTGTGACGTTTTGTTTTGTGATGCGGGTTAATAGCAAGAATACTGTACATCAGACTGATGATATGGTTTCGTACTTCTGATCCCGATATAGCCCTTAACCTAGCTGGATATACTCTTATTCGCAAAGATCGGCTCTCCAAAGGGGCAGGACTCTTGCTTTACAGCCGTAATGACATTGAATTTAAGAGACACACTCATTTGGAAGATGCTAGATTTGAAACCTGTTTCGTAAGCTTATATCTGCCGTCATCGAAATCTTGTCTCTTAGCCCTTTGCTATCGATCGCACGATGTTACGCCTATGCCTCTGTTTTTGGAATATCTAAGTGATAACCTTCGAAAAATGCGTTTCAACGATCATTTTAACGTCGTTAGGGAACGCGTTCAACAAAAACGCTAGAAAACGGTTAATTCAACAATCGCTAACAAACGCGTTGTCAAAGAACGCATTATTCCGAAGTTTTGAAAGACCGAAAACGCGTTTAAATGGCTCTTTTAACGATCGTTCCGAAAAAGGCATTTTTCGTGCCGTTTCTAATGTTTTTTTGTCGCCTAGGTGGCGTATGTTGCTGAATGAATGTCGCAACTGTCAACAGAATTAAATGTAAAGTGGAGCGTTGTACCGAAACTAAGACTTATAATGCGCTTTATTTACTTTTAAAGTACTGAGAAACGTTTTACAGTAGGGAGGTTATTATTCTTTTTGCCTATTTCTTACTCATACACGGAGAGCAAGCTTTCCTTTCTTTCACAACATTACAACTATAGCAAGGTCGTAAAGAAAATGTGTTTTGATGGTTGTTGTCGTTGTTGCCATACAAAAAGTAATTACAAAAACTTTTAACATGGCTTCTTGCCTTTGATCCTTAGAGAAATCATTCTTGTTTGAATTTCAGAGCTATTCATTGGTCGTCGTTAAAACAGTTTAATGACACTATAAACAGTGTTTAATTGCAAGTTTACACATGCAGAAGTAACTCAGTTTTGTAGCTACTCATCTGTCTAGGGGTACTATAAGCCACAGACCAAAGGTAGAGCCATTTTGGCTAAAAGAACACGATCGAAACTGTCAAAGAAAGTTAACAAATGAGCCGCAATTCCGTCTTTACATTCAAAAAGCTGTCATCAGATACTAAAGCTACAGTGTTTCGTTTTTTTACACCTTAAAAAAACAAATAAATGAACAGATAAGATATCATGTTTCATTCTGCTTCTACCTTACACTGTAAGTATAACAAACTCTAGGTAAGTAGTTAAAAGAAAAAGACTGTTGTTAAGTAACTTTGAAATGGACTCAATCGAAGAAAGATCTCAATTCACTAAAATCCTCTTACCAATCCTTTCTCAATGTCAAAAATGGATTAACGACTCCTCATCACCTTCCACAACTCTCATCGAAGGCTGCTCCTTAGACCCGTCAAAACTCAACGACTCCTTACAACACCTTCTCACCATTCCTCGGGAACAAGGTCATCAATGTAATACACAGTCTCTCGCCACACTCGTCGACAGCGCTCTGAAACACTCCGTTAAAACACTTTCACCTCAATTTATGGATAAACTCTACTCCTCTACCAACGTTCCCGGTCTCATCGCCTCTCTTCTTCTTGCCGTTATGAATACAAACGTACATGTCTTTAGTGTTTCACCATTCCTCACATTGACTGAGAAGGTAACTGTCGAATATCTCTGCCAACTATTCTTCGGAGGTGAATCTGTCAAACATGGCGGTTTTACATGCCCTGGCGGTAGTTTAGCCAATCTAACAGCGATGATCACAGCACGAAGCATTCTATTTCCAGAGACAAAAGCAAAGGGAATACAAGACCACAAATTTCGTCTATTTACATCGGAACATGCACATTATTCCTTCCATAAAGCAGCTATGACTGCCGGGATGGGTATAGAAACTGTGATTTCCGTTGGTGTGAACTCACAAGGTCAAATGGAGTCTGAGAAATTACGTCAGGCCTTTCTCGATAGTAAACTGCGAAACGAAACTCCATTCTTTGTCTGTGCAACTGCAGGGACAACTGTCTATGGCTCATTCGATCCGCTCAACGAGATTGCTGATATTTGTGAAGAGTTTGGACTGTGGTTACACGTTGATGCATCGTGGGGCGGTGGTGTTATATTTAGTCCAAAGCATCTGCATAAACTAACTGGCATCAAGCGTGCTAATAGCATTACATTTAATCCACAGAAAATGCTTGGTGTCCCTCTGCTATGTTCATTTCTGTTACTTCGAGACAAGTCGGTCCTGGCTGCTAACTCATTAGATAACGCGAGTTACCTTTTTCACGAAGAGAATGAATATGATAATGGCAGTCAAACACTTTGGTGCAGTCGTTTGGGCGATGCTTTTAAATTTTGGTTTAGTCTACAGTGGTATGGTGAAGTTGGGTATTGTAGACGAGTTGAACACGCATTTGAGATGGTAACGTTATTTTATGAAAACATGTTAAAAAATTCGAATTTTGAAGTACTCCTGAAGCCAGCGTGTTTACAAGTATGCTTTTACTATCGGCCGAGTGAGGATGGTGAAAGAAATACGAAGATGACTCATGGGATTGTTCAAGTTTTGAGAAATGAAAGAAAGTATTTCATTGACTATGCACAAGGAAAACGAGGAGATTTCTTTCGAATTGTAATACAAAATCCATTGACGACGGAGGTGTTTATTGACGAGGTGATTAAGGAAATTGATGAAGCGGGGAAAAAACTTTTGCATACACTCTAGATACTGATTTACTTCGCATTTATTTTTAAAAACTTTCAAGCTTTCTTATCGACTAATCTAACAATACCTTCTATTTCATAAATAACTGGCTCATTTTTTCATTACAAATTTCTTTCTTCTGTTCTTCTTCTTGTTTCATTATATCTTCAAGGTCCTTCTCTACTGGGTCACCTAAACGATAAGTAATTCAACTCTGACCCCATTCCCAATCTGATTCAAGTTGATAAACAGTTTTATATTCAATTGATATTTTTACATGTTTTTTACAAGTTCATGTTCGTTAAAACTAGAAAAAGTAAGAACAACTGTCGCCATTCGTTTCGGTCCATATTGTTTAAATAACTGAATAGTAACCCGATCAGTACTTAAGAGAGAGTCCGAGAGAAAACCGACCACATCAGCCGGAGCTAAACTTTTCTTTTTATTCATAGTATTTTAGTTCGAAAGAGCTCATCGAAAAACTAAGAAATCCAAGATATCTCACGTTTGTATGGCACTGTTCATGAATTAGGGGGTCTTAACCCTTCATCGCCAGAAGCTCCATTTGTGGATGAAATCAATGTTTCTTTAATATCTCAGAAATGGCTTGATCCTTACGGTCCGTTTACATCTCATATTAAAGAGAAATGTTTGCTCTACAAAATCACTGCAGAAAAGTACAATGAAAGGCAGCACCCTAGGCGTCCGCAAGTCAAAACCTGGAAAAACCGGTTTTTTCTAACCTGCTTTTTTCCAGTATTTTGGACCTAGAAATCGGTAATCCGGGTTGACCAAAAAATAAATCCTGTTATTTTGTACAGTTGATAGTTCTGCATGGATCTGATATATAGACTGATTGATGCTGATTACGAATATGATAACCATTTGAATTCGTAGAACTCTCCTACCCTCTCCTGAGCAGAGATGGGCGAGCCCGAGTCGCATTTGTCTTTGATAAACTGACTCGACTCACTTACAAGTCAGCCACGTGCAACTTGGGATTGTTATGACGGTGTTTATTATATTTGTTATGTACCGGAAGAGAGAGAGAGATTTAAGAATATTCTAAGTAGAGCATCGCGTCTCAGGGGAGGATTCAAGAACTGTTCTTGGAAAAATGAATCAGGAGGAAGTTTTCCTGTAGAAAATGACTCGAGTCAATTTTTGATGCGACTCGGACTCCGACTCGAAGGCTGCTGACTCGGACTCGATTCAAACTCGAAAAAGTGGTGACTCACTCATTTATGCTCTCCTGGAAAAAAATCCCCTGAAACCGTAGCAATGTTCTGCCAACATATTGGAATTATAGTCCGTAAATTTTGCATCAAAATGAGATCCCTCTCAGCTCTCACGAGCTTTCTTTGCAAAGGTATAGAATTTTCAAGAAACGCGAATCAGGTCCTCCCTCTTTTTTTACCTTGCTGCCAAACGTGGAGCACACGTTCCGTTGAGCTCAAATTTATACCAAAGATAGAACAGCGAAAAGGAAACTCGATGTATTTTGGTCCAGAATTTTCTGACATATTCTTGTATAGGTTTTCTGGAAAATTCCAATTTTCATCCAGTCACATTACGACCCCTTGGAAAAATGGCCCGATTGGGCTCAAATTTTTAACCACAGATATTTCAGACCCTATCTCAGGTTCTAAATTCTTTTTTCCGAAAAATATGCGTGAAAGGAAAGTTAGTGAATAGCAACATAATTACAGTGTAAATTTATGTATATTCCTGCTAATCAGGGAACATTTCCAACTGCCCAACTCCGAATTTTTTCAAACCTATGTCGATCGATAGAGGATAGTGAGCTAGTAAAAAGCCTAAAAGAATTCAGGCCCATGACTCTTGAAGACCCAGTTTTCTGGAAAGCCCGTTTTTCAGAAAAATTCTAAAAAATAACCAGAAACTTTTCTTAATGATGCATGATTGTAGCACATACATTTCTGATTGAAATGAGACATCTTCCAGTTGTACACGACCTTTCTTTGCAAAGTTATAGAATTTACAAGAAAAGCCCTGAATTAATTTCCTATTTCTCTAGCTTTCAGCTGACAATGAACATTTAGGACTTCTCTTGTAAATTCTATAACTTTGCAAAGAAAGGTCGTGTAGAGTTGAGGGACGTCTCATTTTAATCAGAAATGTGCGGGCTACGTCATTAAGAAAAGTTTCTGGTTATTTTTTAGAGTTTTCTGAAAAACGGGCTTTCCAGAAAACTGGATCTTCAAGAGTCATGGGCCTGAATTCTTTTAGGCTTTTTACTAGCTCACTATTTTAGATAATTATTTTTCGTATAACAGTTGTTTTTGATTTCTTATCAAGAGGGCCCCCCACCCTGCAGAGAGTATTCATGTTTGGAATGCAGCTTCCATTTTCATACTCAGTTCCGAAAATGGAAGCTGTATTCTAAATATGAATACTTTAAATAAATAAGATACTTAACAAGTTTAAGGAAGTCTAAGCAAGTTGCTGTTATGATAATTTTGTACTTAAATTATGGTTCCTAAAAATTTAATGAATTCAATAGTTGACAAAGCAAAAAGATGAAGAGAACTTAGCCACATATCACTTAAGCACTGAACAGGGTGGGGGGCCCTCTTGGCAAGAAATCATAAATAACTGTTATACGAAAAACAACTTAGAGAAAGACATAATAAAAAAGATAAAGGAAAAAAAGAATGTTGAGGGAAAACAACAAAAAATCATAGTTCTTGTAAGCGTTTAATTGCTGCGGCTGCTACGTCACAGCACAATCTGGCAGCATCTCTGTTGGGTATTGCAGCTTTAATTAAATATGTATTTAATGTTCGACGTGGCGAGGGTGACTGATTTTTCTCATCTTCACCATCTGTCTCAGCTAGAGGTGATGGAGTAATAGCAAAGCATCGACGTTGTTGTCGTCGTTCTCTTCTTGTTTTGGTTCTCGTCTAACATTATTTGTTTGAAAAAAAATGTAGAAAGAACCATTCGCCTAATTTAAACACAGTTCGAAAGTATGAAAACGCCACTAAAACTAAAGACTAACAGGAAAGCACAATAGCGCTGGAATTAAAGTGACGTATAGGATAGAACAGGTTAAATCTAAAGAATCGAATACGGCTTCGGTTATTTTTTCGTTTCTCGCTAGATAATCATAAATTCTTTTTGCTGATTTTGTTAGCCCCTTAATTTCATACATCTGTTGAATTGCTGCTGGAACCTGTGGATTGTTTATCATTTCACCGGCTATTTCACCTGAACTTCTCGAACCAAATTGAAGATAAAAATGTTGAACTAAAAGTTTTTCTTCATTTGTAAATGGAATTTTTATTATTATTTGTCTTGATTGAATCATGCTAAACCGTTTGTCATGATGAGAACTTGTTTGTTCGGAACAAACAAGTTCTCCTTTCTGAAACTGATTTTTGCGTAAATGTAAACATTTACGATATATTTTTCATCTAAAAGAGAGCAAAAGCGAACCTGTTTTGTCTTTGATCTTGCATACATATGCTGCTGATGAAGATACCACTGTATAGCTAATAAAATCTAGCACAGGAGGTTTATACTAATAGATGAGTAATGGGTAACTAATAGATATCCAGCGGTTTTTTCTTTTAGGAGTTACGCATCCGTTCCAAAAAAAAACCTTTGGAAAGCTTAAGAGATGCAGGGATTCCGGTACTTTTATCCAGTACTGTATGTGCATATATATATATATATATATGTATACTGAGGACTCATGTAATAAAACTATCTAATCTTAGACAATTACTACACCAGTATTTATTATCCATCAATTTCCTGAAATCACTTAATATCACTATTAGGTAACCGTATCCACATCCAACTTGTCGAATATTATCAATTTTATAACTAATATATGAAGAAATTATCAACGTTTTGAACAACTTAACAGTATTAATTAAAAAATTAGCTACCAGCTAACATCAATAATATCAATAACAAATGAGTGTTTGGAAATGCTATAAAAATCGAGAGAAACGTTATCATCAATTAAAACTTTTCCACAATTTAGAAATTTGTTTTCAAAAGATTAATTCCAAAACAAGATGGGAAATGTTTATACTGATGCTATAGCAACTCCAAAGATTTTTGTTTATCTAACCGGTTTAACACCAACAACATTTGAAGAAGTCTATCGTCAATTTCAACGTGCAGCTGCTCAACGTTTACAATCAACGAAAGCTCGTCCTCATATTAGATTAATCGATCGAAATCTTCTCTTCGTGTTGACTCATTGGCTTCGATGTTATCCAACTTATCCTGAACTATGTATACTATTTGGTGTTAATCGCACACAAATTTGTCATTCGTCGTTTTATATCTGATGTAGCTGAAGGTCTCAGAACCGAAATAAAATGGCCATCAATAAATGAACTGGAACAGCAGCTCTGCAGACATCCAGCTATCGGCTGTTTTAGTGGCTCAATTGATGATACTCGTCATCGTATACAAAGATCAGGTAAGATTTATTTGAGGTCTGAAAAAAAATATTTTGTTACAGTGGTAAAACAAAATACCATTGTCTGGCAAGTATTTATATTATTACCCGTAATAGTGGAATGTTTTCTTTCTTTTCGAGCAGGCTTATATTTTACATTTTATCTGTTATATATATATATATTCGGCAGCTATTTTTCTGTTCTATTTTTGTAACCTCACAAGCGACAGAAGGTTAAATTTTGCCAGGCCTTCGGAACCAAAATCTGAGGAAAGGAAAATGAATGTGTGGACGGACGGTCAGCGGAAATTGTGTTGTGTTGTTAAACGTAACAAGCCTATCACTACAGGCCTTCGATACCCAAAGTGTTGTTCTGAATGACATTGCCGTTTCTTCTAACTGACGTAAAGACAGCCGAAAATCACGCTTATTGCTTTTTTAGTTGACATAAAAACTTGTCTATGCTCCTCTAGTAGTTAGTAGAAAATAGTGAAAGTTGTGTCTCTCGTTTTTTATAAACTTTGTTTACTCTCCTTCTCTTCTCTGTCAGTCCTTGTTGAATGTTACTTGACTAAGATTAAAAGAAAGAAGAATCAACAGTCATAATAGAGTCAGTACGCTGATTACTCGTGTCACGTGCTGCCAGAAATTCAAAGCTGCGAAAAATTCGAGAAAAACCGGCGGGTTTTTGGCAGCTTCGAAAGCAGCACGTCAATGAAATCTTTTTCACGTAAAATGCCACATTCGAAAGCGGAAACATTTCCCTATCGAGTGTACACCTTAGACAAATTTCGAATAACAGGTTTTTCAAAACACCGTAATTTTCCACTCTCTGAAGAAACCGCTTTCACGATAGATTTTAGACCCATTTTTCACAGAAAGATGCGGCAAGCTCTTGGTTTTTTCCAGGAGAGCATAAATGAGTGAGTCACCACTTTTTCGAGTTTGAATCGAGTCCGAGTCAGCAGCCTTCGAGTCGGAGTCCGAGTCGCATCAAAAATTGACTCGAGTCATTTTCTACAGGAAAACTTCCTCCTGATTCATTTTTCCAAGAACAGTTCTTGAATCCTCCCCTGAGACGCGATGCTCTACTTAGAATATTCTTAAATCTCTCTCTCTCTTCCGGTACATAACAAATATAATAAACACCGTCACAAAATCATAAAAATTGCAGCTATACCGCTTCTTTTATCAAAGGTCACTGGCGGAGACAATAGAGGTCACTTTTCGGAAACCTAAGTTCCGAGGAGTGTCCAGAAACTTTCAATTAGGTAGCTATGCTGCTACTAATATATGATGATACATTGATTATTGTCCGGTTCTGCGACACATTCCGCTGGGTATTTCTACCATAGAGAAAACTATCAGTAGAAATTAAGTATTTTCGATCTCTTATTCGATTTTAAAAATATTTTTAGTTCATTTTGGGATGCTCTACGTAATATCAGCAAGCTTACTCCGCCGGTAATATTCAAAGGCCATCAAAATATTTAGTTTCCGAGATCTGGGATTAATGGCCTAGTCAAGGCCTCTGATTGGTTCTTTTTCATTGGAGAAAAAATGTTTAACTTAGAAAATAGTTAAAAAAGACCAAGAGAGGGATCTTTATCCGCTAAAAACACCAATTCGAAATTGAAAACACTTAAAAAGTTCGAAAATTTTCTTATTTTTTACGTATTAGCGCCACCTATAGCACATCAAAATTGAAAGGAAACCGACAAAAATACTAATGAAGCCTGCTGAAAATAACGGGTGATCCAAGATAAATTGCACTAAATTCTGATGCATTTTTCTCTCATTTTTCATCTATGAAAAATATGCCCTAATATACCAAAAGATAGAGAATTTCAAGCTCTACAAAACTGATGACTTCGTTTTTGAAACAAATTTTTCTTATCGCCACCAAATTAAA
>CAJNOQ010002002.1:0-26981 GCA_905250885.1 Didymodactylos carnosus | reverse complement strand
TTAATGAAGATCTTTGGTATCGTACAATGAATACACAGGAAACACCTGATTTAATTATAACACATTGTTGTATCGGAATGTCGGACGAAGCATTAGCTCGTTTACCATCACGTGATAATATTAAACGCTCAACTTGTGCTCAAGTGCTCAACTTTCTCGTGCTCAAGTTTCCTCCTGCTCAACTTTCCTCGTGCCCAATTTTCCTAGTGCCCATATTTCTTACTGCTCAACTTTCCCGTGCTCATCTTTTCGGTTCCCAAGTTTTCGTAATAAGTGATGCAAGCTTTTTTTGATCGCCTCAAATTAAATTACAAATATTCGAAAAAACTGTCTCAGGTAGCTTGTCATTGAAAGCATTGATTCACGACCTGTAGTTTTTGAAAACTGAAAACTATAGTATTTGAAAAGATTCTTTGGATTAGAAGTGAAAAGTTTATAAAAAGGAGCCTAAGAAGTCACCTGTAGGATAGCATTCCTTTTCCAAATTAGATGAATTTCATAAGAAGTGAAAAGCCAAGTGTTTAAAAAAGTCCCAGTCCCAAATACACTAAGACGATCGATTAGATAAATTAAGATTTTGTATATGCATACGTTTGTTTGTTGGTTCATGAAGTCGTTTAGAATTTGAAGAACTAGACAAAGCGAATCATTATATTACTTAAACAACCCGGTGTTTTTCTTTCTGAATTGTGTTTTGTTTACGATAGAAACACTACAGAAATTTATTTTATGCATTAAAAGAATTTTTCGAAGTGATTCAATGAACCTTCTCTTCACTGTTGCTAATGTGGCACTCACATGAGCAAAGGAAAAAAATTTAATCTTTTTTATAAGTCAAAACATGTTTATATTCACAAAATAAAATTTTCACAATGGTTATTGACACTCGACGGGTGTGTCAAGAGGAAGCTATAGAAATTAAACATAGGTTATTCACAATCATTCCATCCAAACAGGCGTCAGATATAACAGTTCAGCTTCTAAGTAAGTGAAAAGGGAAATCGAGTCACAGAGTTTCACCTTTCGATAATCAGCTAGGTCAGTGGAACCCATATTACTGATAAGATTACATTTGGCGCACCAATCAGCACAGTAAGCATTTGTGTCTCCAAATAAAATAAAAGCATTAAATGTTTATGTACTTGACATAAAAGATATTAGTCATGTTCAGGAAATTTATAAAATTTATGTCACAATCAGTCGGTCGCTATTAGCAAGAACTGCAGTTTCGTTGAAGTAGTTAATCTGAAAAATATGAGTTCAAAATTATCGCTATCCAGCTTCGATAGGTATTTTATGTTGAAGCCTTTTCTCGCATACATAGGGTGCAACATCTTCTGTGATTCTGTGTTCTCATCTTTCCTAAAAGGATCATAATAATTGGTAATTCTATTCTCTGATCATCTACTGTCGTACTTACGATTCTACTTTAGCAATGATGACAGAATTTGGAAACAGAGGTGTACGCTCGCAGTGTCATATTTGGTAAATTCGTTAGGCGTAGATGTTTTGTAGATGTTCATATTCTTGCTAAGCGAAATCCTTGTTAAAAAAGAAAATAGTTCAGCTCGTGTCACGAGCTGCATTAAACCATTTTTCTTTCCATATGAACTCTCAAGCTATAATCAAATGCAAAAATGGTAAGTTAGAAAACAGCTCATTTTGATAAAGCGCATATGTCGTTTTCTAAAAGAGAAACGGCAGTTGCTATGTATATATTGTTTATGGCAAGAAGAAATTCAGAAAACACGATTGCCAGGCTTAAATAATAAATTTATTACAAAGAGATGTAAAACCGGTTACTTGCTGCTCTTACAAAAAAAACAATATACGTGTCAACATAAGAAAAAAAACGCTTTCATACGTTAGTGTACATATTTTTACGGTGTGAGAGAAACTGAGAGAAAAACACGAGAAAGAAAATATGTGCCTTGGCCGTTGGACCCAGTGACGTCGGTTTTCTAGCGGCCTCGAAAATGCATATTTTCTTCTCGTGTTTGTCTCTCAGTTTCTCTCATGCCGCAAAAAATATGTACACTAATTGACATATTAAATCCTGTGCCCGTTTCCACTTTTCGTGCAATTTTGCTGAATGAAGATCTGATAGATGTGAAACATCTACGTAATCAATTTACTAAATATTACACTGCGAGCATACGCCTCTGCTTCGAATACTGTTATCATTGCGATAGTAGAAACGATCAAGTACAGTGATCAAGTACGACAATAGATGATTAATATACAAACTTGGGGTTGAAACAAATTTAACCTGAGGTATCCTTTATTTTCAATTAAAACTTTTAACTTTTCAATTTTTCTCGCATCGATGAATATTTTACATAACAGTGTTGATTTAAACTTTATTTATTCAAGGAAAGAAAATACCAGCGCGTATCGAAGTACACAATATAAATGTTATTCAAACAACAGCTAATTGTATATGTTATAATGTACGAAAATGTTACGATAAAACATAGCATTAAGACGGACAACTGTTGCATTCTTCTCCTTTTCGTTTTAAATCCGGTTTGGGGCTTTCTCATGCAGCATGTCTAGTATTTTAATGTGGTTATTAAACAAGTATCTGCAGAAAAAGCAGACCTAAACTCAGCTCGGGTGTAATTTCAACCATAAGTTTTTAGTATGGTGAAAAAATGCACGACAGTATTTAAAATTCCTTGTCGTACATACTTTTATTATATACTTTGGTCGAATCCAATATCTATTTTGTTCTGGCTTCAAGCTAGAGAGTTAGCGATAGGATGATGAATTCTCCTTGCTCATCAAAACGTAACTAATAGAAAGATAAAATGATCTTTTGTAAATAGATGAATTTAGTATCAACTACTTTTTGACAACTTTTGTCATCTGTAGTAAACTATAATTTTAACGTTTTCAATATCTGAAATAGATGAATGAATGACTTTGTCGAGATGTAATCATTATTCTAACATTCAAATTTAATCACTGGACACTCTTAAATATTTTAGTAGTTTTCAAAATTCTAGCAGGTACTCTATTGTAAAAAATAAACAATGAAAACTGATCGATGAATTATACAATAAATGACACGTCAACATATTTTAAGAAGAAAACCTTTTTTGTCAAACGCATTTTCTTTCTGTCGTTGTATACGTCCATAACTAAACTTTCTTTTATAGTCCTTTTTCTCAAGTTTGATTCCGCAGTTAACATAGTTGAGTTCAACAAAGGAGAAAAAGAAACCCACGACGAGGATGAGATTCGAACACACGCTCCCAGAGCAAAATGGATTAGCAGTCCATCGCCTTAGCCGTTCGGCGACCTCGTCTGATGAACAATGATCTCCTGCTTCTATCCTAAGAGTCAATATTACTATTTTATACTCAATAGAGCTTATATATACAAAGCTTATACTATCTAAACCGAATGAAAGACATCGTTGAATAAGTCCGAAACGTCGTAAGAGTCGATCTTTTTCGAATTTAACGATAAAATCTTTCCTGCTAACCGTTTCAAGACACGGGATAAAAGCGAGTATATCTGAAAACGAATATAGTCACAAGATTCAGCGTGATCGATAACCGAAGTTTCTATCCGTTTTTGCGATTGTTATTCACAAACAACGCAAACGCGAACAAACGTCGAGACACAAAAAACGTTTTGTCAAGAGAACTACATCGCTTAATACCAACATCAGATCTTGCAACATTAACATCAGGAAGAACATCTCGATGAACAGTCTAAAAACGTCTCTCACCCTCTCTCGTACTAATTTTGTAAATAGTAATCATTTTTTAAAATAATAAATAATAAAAATAGTTTTTTTTGAATAATAAATAATAATAAAAATTTCTTTGGAATGAATAATAATAATGATTTTTTCAATAATTTGTAAACAATCTGATTTATTATGTAGTTATTAGACAAATGTAATCTCGTACTTCTGTTTTTTTTTCTTTTGTTTTGTACACTGTTTTAAAACTTCTGTTGGCTATTCATTTGTCGTTTTTCTGTTCGAATAAAATTTGTGTTTATTACAAAAGTTTGATTTCTACAATTAATAAAATCAGTGAGAGTCGACCTTGATACCGTTCAATTAGAAGACGAAAGAATGACAGCAAAAAGGAAACACGATCTCAGCATTTTTAGCGGGCTCCCGCTACAAAACTGGTATCCTGCGATATCTCGATGGTTCTCGACTGGGATTCCGCATAAGATCCCGGACGGGATTTTGCGAGATCCCATTCGGAAATTGCCGGGAATGAAGACATGGGAATTGTTTAGCGAACCGCGGCGCGTAAGAAACAAAAATGCCGTGAATGTTACGATCGCGAATCAGAAACATTCGAAAAACAATAGCTGGTCGCGATCACACCGCAACGTCTTAGCGATCGCTTCTTCCTAGCGATTTTTGTCGTCTGATATTCATCACGCACAATACAACATCACAATTTTACATACCATTAGTGTTACATTGTCGAGGACTTAACTTATGAGCTATAAAAGATAAGCTACGACCTAATGTGTTCAATTGATCACGTTACATTTCTTCCGAAGTATGAGATTTATTTAGAGCAAACATTTAAATGAATTTTGAGGAAAACTGGAGGTCCTAAAGCTGTTGTGTTGCACAGATATTCAATTTTTACGAAAAGCCCCAAAGAATTAACATTCCACCATCTTGTAAAACTATTAACTTAAACTAGGTGTAACTTCGTAACGACATATGACTTTGACTAATCAGCTTTACCATAAATTCTAGATAGTGTCTACCACAAATTCAGACAATCGCGAGCTCCAAAAATGTTTTTGTTCATTTTCAGTAGATCATGCTGTGAGAGCCCAAATCAGCGAACTATACGTTTTGAAGGACGATTCTCTCGTTAATTTTTCTCCCCTATGATATTGTTGGAGTATATTAAGTGTACTATCATGAGCCATGGAGGGAAGACATGAAACTTTTCAGTTCGATTTGGGATTTTCCAGTCTGCCATTTGTTTCATAAATTGAAGTAGAAGACTAACTTTCTCAAAATATGTAAACGGATTAACGGTTTACTGCAATTTTCTATGCAAGTAAATAAGGATAGAGCTCGAAGAACTGATCAAGAATATCTACGTTTTAGCTTTGAAAAATTAGTTTCTGAATGAAAATCTTCAAAATACTAGAAGGATCTAAAATTTCGAAAAAGCCTTCAGTTTCAAAAAGATGCAAGCTATTTTCTTTTTCATTCGTCTAACCTTAGGAAAGTATTTTTTTGAGATTCAGCATTAAAACCTAGTATGAGAATGGTGCTTGATCGAGGTTGAAGTCAAAAGTCTATCTAGTATGGAGGTCTTGGACGTCTCCTGTAAAAGGTTCCTGAATAATTTTGCACGCCTATCTAGTTTTTTGTATGAAGAGATGAAGCCGACCTTTTTATTTTATTAGAACGTTCATTACATTAAATAAAGGGATCCTAGAAAAACTAGCATAAGTTAAAGAAATAACAAAATATTTTCATTTTATTTTCATGTTTTCAAGACCAGCGTAAAACATGACTCGGGCTGGCAGTTCTAGGATTAAATATCACACATACACATAGCTGATAACGAATACAGTGTTAGCATCTCTTTTTCAGTAGTAGAAAGTGTTATCAGTGAAGTATCAAAATGGCAGGAACTAGAACAAGTACAAAAAACGCACCAGATTGCTATTCTTAATATTATCCACAAGTTTATGGTTCAAATGAGTCATATTTATTAATGAGAACAAATTAAGTGCTCAGTATTTTTTCGTAAACGTTCAGTATAATTTGCTCAGTATTAAATATAAATTATCAGTAAACAAATCAAACTGTCAGTGTAAAATTTAATGTTGGTTAACTGTTATGTTTGCTCAGTTAACTAATTATTTGCTCAGGAGATTGATAATTTGTTTAATGTTAAAATTAAAGTATCAGTAATTAATTCAGCCTGTGTATTCTTGTAATTTGTGTAATTTTTTATTTGTCCCAGTTTAGTTTCTGTGAGATACAGAAACTCTATTTTTTTTTGGCTCCTCTGTAGGATCTGTATTTGAAAACGAGAAAAGAAAAGTCTTACTTTGTCATTTTATTTTCATTTGTGAATTATTAGAAGAAGACTGCAGTTCACTGATTCCGTGTAGCATATTCATGTTGCTCGGCAAAATGTTTGATATTGTAAAAATTCCACTTCTTTCATCATATGAACTTCTTTTCCAATTTCTTAAGATTTAAAGTGTACTACCGCAAAAATGGATTTTCGACAATTATCAGAATTACAAGGACTTAAGACAATAGTCGCAAAAGTACCGGAAATTCGACAATTAGGCGTGGCAGTATTACTATTGCTCATGTATTACATTACCGCGGAAAGTAATACTGAAAGGTATT
This sequence comes from Didymodactylos carnosus, assembly GCA_905250885.1. Classification (NCBI taxonomy): domain Eukaryota; kingdom Metazoa; phylum Rotifera; class Eurotatoria; order Philodinida; family Philodinidae; genus Didymodactylos; species Didymodactylos carnosus. The sequence continues at coordinate 20,605 of CAJNOQ010002002.1, read as the reverse complement.
CCTGTTACTAGTAACAGTAATACTGAACAGTATTTCGATTACCAGTAACAGTAATATTCATAAAATTAGTATTACTTTTCAGTAAAGTAATACAAGAAAAAAAAAAATTTAATAGGGGGCGTGACAATCAACACGAAAGCATCATATTACTAGATGTCACCAGAGATAATGAACACTAGCGAAATCTGGTGATATGGTGGTTTCGTGTTGATTGTGGTCTCCCTACTGAATTTTTTTTCGTGTATTACTTTACTGAAAAGTAATACTAATTTTATGAATATTACTGTTACTAGTAACAGGAATACAGGGAAGATTACTGTTACCAGTAACAGTAACATATACGGTATTTGTATTACTGGTAACAGTAATAGTAAACACCCCTATCGGCAATGTCGAAAATCAGATGGACTTTCGACGAAAATATTGAGCAAAAGCAACAATGCCGAAATTCCGATGGCGAAATCCAGCTGTCGATATTCCGATTTAGCTAACTGAGTGATTTTTTATTTTTTTCGATGAAAAAATTTGGTGTAAATAGAAGAATGAGTGTCCACGCCAACTATGATGACATCATCAGTCAAAAGAATTTCATATAATATACAGCCTAAGATAAATGTTTAGTAGTAAATGTACAAACGGCTGTATATTATACGAAATTCTTTTGACTGATGATGTCATCATAGTTGACTAAACGTCTCAAAATAAAGTAAACTGCTTGGATCGTGGATAACCATTCTTCTATTTTACTTGCATCAGTAACTAGTCATGGTGTTATATAAACGATAAAAATTTTTAAAAAAGTGTAATATATTGTTACTAATTTGGTTTAAAAATGCCAATGGCGATGGAAATTGTTGATTGCCGGCTTATGTTTCTGAGGAGGAGATAAATACAAATGAAACTGTAACTAATGGAAGCAAGAAAAGAGCAAAAAAGGGACAACGAAATTGGGTGAAAGAAATGCTGTTTGACAATGCTAAAGAAGCTGAAGAGGCAGTAATTAAAGAAAATTAATGGAGTAAACTACTGCAAACCGTCACCTGCTGCTAAAGATGTTAAAATTGGTGGAAAAAGACGTCTTGGTAGACCATCAAAATCTAAAAACGTATTACTGATGCAATAAACTTCTTGTTAATTGTAATTATACTATTTTTACTAATATAAGTTAATAAAAAATTGAACAAAAATAAATTAATACTTAGTCTTTTTAAATTCATTACTAAGCTTTCAAATTATTTACTAAAACTAACTTTTTACTGAGCAAAAAGTACTTAGCGTATAATAAAAAACATACCGAGTATTTGTTATAAAATAGTAAGCAATTATACAAGCCTTTATTAATAAATGTGATATTCGAAACTACTGATGATCAATTTACAAGCAGAAGAAGAAATTAAAAGGAAACTGACATTGAAAGCATTCGTATTGTTAAAGAATAAACAAGATAATCATGAAATATGGGCTAATGATGCATCGATAGTCGAAGCCGCTGATAGTAAAGGTGACACAAGTTTGTTCGAAGGTTGGATTGCCCGTAATCCTTGATTGTTACCATTACCCATTTACAGCCGCGGACACTTTTATTATAGCTCAAGCTGAAATGACCACTGCGCTGAAATGCAGCATTTTGTCTTTTATTTCAATCGAACGTTACGTGATTTATTGTTTTACATTAGAAAAAATTTGTTCTGTGAACTGATGATCCATTCGTTTTATAAACTGATCACATGAATGTCCCTTGGAAGGGCCTTGGAAGGGTAAAGGGATTTACGTACACGTTCACTAAAAGATGGATAACAAAACGGAAAAATTACGATTTAATATTACTTCGTGCGCATATAGAAATTTTTATACTTTAAGAAACGTCTTCAGAAACAAATACGTTAACGACAATACGGCGACGAGCCCAAAATTAGTTTACAATAAAAGAGAATTTCGGATAAATACAAATATTATTGGATTAACCAACACTTGTTTTTATTAGATCGACTACCGAAATGGCCTTCTTTGTCTCTTATTTTACCCGAAAAAATCTTTGATCCGGCCCTACTTGATGAAAATACTTTTCAGTTCGAGCTCGGCCCGATCCGATCACTCTACTAAATGTTCTAGCCCGGTCCGTGCTAATCTCCGGTGTCGACATGGTATAACAAAAGATATAGGCTTTATCTTAAAATGAAATATTAAAAAGCAAGTACATTCTGTGCACTGGGTCACTTTTAGAAGAGTTCTCTGTGGCGAATTGAAACATATTTTAGAAGTCTTTTTGGAGAACATGACTTTAACCAGAACGGCCACCTATCTTTTCGTATAAATGAGAACGTTTTTTCGCTCTCAAATAAATGCGAGGATCGAAACTTGATGTTTTTGCTGTGTTCTGGACAGAAAGTATCTGAAGGGAACGTTCAGAGTTAAGTCACTTGTGTTGGTTGCCTTGAGGGATGCCTATGCATTTAAGATAAGAAAGTACTTCGACATAGCACAATGAAAGAGTAGTCACCGAGAGAAGTCAAATTCCTCGATTCACTTCACTCGTCTCGGAGTCAGTTGCAAGGTTCCCGGAGAAATATTAGTTACAAAATTTTATTTGGAATATATACAAACAGCAATTTTGGAAAACAAAAGTTAGACAACGTCAGCTAGTAAGAGATCGACAATCTGAGCGAATTTCTTTCGTCTCGCTTCATCCAGTGCACAATTACCCCAACGATCTCGGTGCGTTTTGCCATCATAGCCATAATGCAACAACACTTTGACCACATCCAAATGACCATTGGCCGCAGCCAGATGCATGGGTGATCGTCCATCATAATCAGCATACAATTCCGACGGTGAAAACACACCACCCGCGAAGAGACCAGCGATAAGTTCTGCATCATTTTTCAAAACCAAGGTGCCAAAATGAAGAACTTTCTTCCATTTGCGCATTGACCTCACAACAGGTGTTATCGTTGAAGGCTCTCTTCGGCTGTCAATTTCCGACGAGATCAATGCCGGATCTTTCTTCATGCATTCATTAAGGTAATTAGCCACTTCATAATGTCCATAACGATATGCTTCATCGACGGGCGAAAAACCCCAACGATCTTCCTGTCTCATCCAACTTAAATCTTGGCTTTTTGAATATGAATGTTCACTCAAGAACTGAATACTCAGCAATTGACCTTCGGCAGCAGCGATGTGGCCGGCCGAACGAAAATCATAATCAACACTGTCTGCACGAAACTCCGGAAATTGTTCAAGAATGTTGGACATTTGCGTTACGTCCCCTTCGGCTGCAGCCATACAGAATAAGGCCGGCAGCAGACTTTCTTCGATACTCGTTGAGGCATTATTCGTTAGCTCGTCGTCTTCTTTTTCTCCTGTTTCTTCTTGATCATTACTATCATTGTCGTACAGTATATTTTCCATTAGTTCATTTATTTTTCTCGGTTTTTGTTTCGATGGATGGTCTCGCCAGTGCTGAAGATAATGGGAAATACGCTTATCGGGTAGACGTAGAGCATCCTGAACTGGGGTTTGACTATAATAGTCCGCAACTGACAAGGACGCATTACCTTCCTCAACTAAATATTTCACCAAGGAAAAATGATTGCCACAAACGGCTAAATGTAAGGCAGTTCGTCCATCATAGTCGGCAAAGTTTGGATTGACTCCACACGCAATTAAATATTGCACTGCTTCCAAATTGCCTTCAAACGAAAAGGCACACAAATAGTAAGCCAATTCTTTCGCCTTGTCGACAGGCATTCGTGCGCCGCACGCATAAAACAATGGAATCAAATGGAAATTTCCGTGGCAGAAGGCATCGTACAACGGGGTTCCACCAAATTCGTCAACCAGATTGACATTAGCTCTAAAGTTTGTGATCAGCATGAGACATAATTCTGTCTTCCCACCACAGGCGGCCAAATGCAAGGGACTGCGCAGATCATAGTCTGTGGAATTAACGTCTGCTCCTTCGTGTAGTAATGCCTTCAAATTTCGCGTATCATTTCGATGAGCATACGAGCACAAGAGAATCGGTACAAATTCAGCCTCGATCGTTGCAAGTTCTTCGATCGAAATGTCTTCATCGTGTCTGAATTTGTGAAGAATCGTCGATAAATTATTCAGAAATTCAAAATGCATTTTAATCAGGCTTTTCAATCGAAAACGTCGCAAATGATCTTCTGGAATGCTAACGGCTGTTAATTTGACAGCTATCATATTTTTGCTTGACCCAGCCATCAGACAAAGCAGCCAACAGGTTAGAGTGGACGGTAGCATCAGCGGAGGCATCCCAATAGGAGAGAAGAAAGCAGAAACGGCAGCTTGAACGAGGACAGTCATCACGGATCCGAAGAGCGTGAAAAGCCATATTTGATAGCCGCTGAGAACGAAAAACATTCCTCCAAGTGCTTGACAAGTCAACACCGAATTGTAGCCCCACAAGCCCATACGAATGGCTTCTGCTGGAAGTCCAAATAAATACGCTGCTGATAATTGACCAGTCACTGCACCGAACAGAGCAAAGAATGATAGTATTGGCGAGCAAATGAATACACCTACAAGAATAATGACGCCCGACAAGGGACTATTCAGAAAATAGACTTCGCTCACACTCGCAGGAAATCCAGCAAAAATATCAATAACCGAATACGACACGGTAGACACATTTGATAGGCTGGGCTTTTCAACGAACGCCGTCAATAATCCAGGTGCCACAAGTGTTCCATCCAGAAAAAAGTATCGAAATTTCAATGCACCTAAAAGCCATAAGAATGAACATACTTGAGAGCTAAATGTAAACGGTGAGAGACCCAGTCGAACGACAAGCAGTTTTCCGATGGCAACAAGAACGACCGTTGAACAGGCACTCATCAACACGGCTGGTCCAATAATTTGCGGAGAATCGGATCCAAACGAAAAGTGAGCTATAGCCATGGCCGTCAAACATCCATCGTATCCGTAGAGACCAGCTCGAATCGAATCGTAATCGAGTCCTATTATGTGTGCCGTTAATGTCGATACCACTGTTCCCAACAGACTATACAAGGCAAGTTGCCATTGGCCGACAAATAGACCAACTGTGATCACCTGTATTTAACGAACGAAAGATATGAAGTTGAAACATAGTGGACAGACCAAGAGAAAAAAATGATCTTGTGATTTCCATGATTTTAACGATTTTGAAATCCCCACAAATCAGTCTTGAGAGAAACTCTTTGTTCGTATTGCAAGCAAGCTTCTGTGTGCGAAATTTTCTTTAAGTCCATTTTTACAGTCAAATCGCATTTTTTGCTTTAAAGATGGCACTATATTTTGAAAAAGTAATATGAACTCTGGAAATAGTTATGGAACTGCAAAGATCTTCTACATAAGGATGTCACATTTACAGTAGACAGGAAATAGAAATTTTTTAGTACTTAAGACTAAATCAAGTGGTTAATATTGACTGCTAACAAAGTATTAACTTTGTCTATATATCGAAAATAGAGATGTGCAGGGCTCACGGTAGGGTATGGCTTTGTTTGACAAATTTCGATGAATTATTTATTATAAATAATAATTACATCTATTCATCTATGATTTATATAAAAAAGTAAAATAAGTGATCGTCATGAAAAAACTTCAAAATTTTTCAAGTGTAGAGCCAGGATTCTAAGATCACCTGAAACCACAGGGTAGGTTAGAGCCATGGAGCTGTTATAATAGGAAAGAGTATAACAGTTTTTCACAGGTATGACTAGAGCTCCAGAAACCGCTACCCTGCGCATCTCCAACCAAAAGAAAAACTTAAAACTTTGTAGAGGCAAATGATCTTTATTATTTGCATTTGAGAAATGCCAACTAAACATGTCGTTTTCTGGATTTTTCTAGACCCTTACATATGTACCATCAGTCTATTATCTTTCAGAAATTCGATTCGAGAACTCCCTCTATCTTCTAGTCTCGATTAGGAACCTCAAGTTTTCCACACACGCCAGCTCTAAAGATAATTCTGCTCTGAACTTACAAAACCCGACAGAGGATTATTGGCGAACATCACTTGTCCCATGCCGCGAGAGCACGAATCAATAAATATAAACATCGCTTGCAACCACGGATGACCGGAAAGAAATCTTTTGTACTTAAATATTTGATTGACATCGGACATGGTACCGAATAGAGAATGACATGTGAGTTTATTATGGCGCTGATAATGGTGCTTTTTTCGATCGATCAATGTCGATCGACAACGATTTGTTCGTTCTTGCGTTAATGATAATGTTTGATGACCGTTCTCTTCTTGTAAGCGTTGATTGCGTGATGTTTTAGATGAGTATCGATATGATGATGGTTTATCGATATCAGAAAGAACTGCTTCGTCAGCCGCAGCATCGGCAAACAAAGACCATGGCCGTATTTCATGAACAACGAGCGGTTCGGGCACCTTTTTTCTTGTTGGTTGTTGGCTGCTGGTCTCTGCAACAAGGTCATTTGTGTTGCCTATTTGAAGTATGACAGACGTGTGTGGTGAAGACTTAGTACCACTAAAGAGCGAAGTTTTGCTAGGGACGATGTTATTTGGCGGTAATTCAGTCATAATAGATGTAGTGAAGTCTTGAAATGATATTGACTGATGCACTTTTTAGCAGTGAAGCATGGTTACCTGCATACGACGATAATCTGCAAGGAGAATAGATAATTGCTTGAATGATTGAAGAGGTTTGTTTGTGTGTGTGTGACAGATGGATGCGCAATTTTTTGTGATAGATAAGAAAAAATGAATGAATGCAAGAAAGTGTCATCGTCCTTTGTCTCCCGCTAATCGAATTATAGACTCGTTGTGTCATGAGTGGGTTTGCAAGCCGATGCTTTGCTGCGCACATGATGGCTTTTCCACCTTGATTTTAAAGGGACAGTCGAAGATTTCACAGTGCTGACGCTGGCGTTGGATAGGCGTTAGTGCGCTGACTGTGTTAATAAAAATTCGAAAAGGTAATTTTACAGTCGGAGGTTGTCAGTATTTCGTCATATTACTTACCACATTCGACAAGAGCAAAGTCATTAACGAAAAGGCCGGTAATGATATCATATGTTCGCGATTGTGCTGATCGACTGTGCGTGGCTGATATTTTCGACCAACGAGCAGTGGTGGCGACTGAAAAGGCGCCACCGCTGTTCGTTCCATTCGGTGTGCTCCAAGGCTCAATCTTGGAACCACTACTTTTCTTATCTTTATTAATGACCTCCCGTCTACAAGTTTACTGCCTGCAATAGCGGCTCTATTTGCTGATGATTGTTCACTTTTATGCCCTCTTTCAGCTATTTTCCCGTCTTCTGTATGTCAAGAAAATGTGGATCGTATAAGTGCGTGGTATAATTCTCATTTAATGCAATTAAATTATAATAAGTGTTCTTGGTCACTCTTTACTCATAAGCCTCAAACACACAAATTTTACACTATCAGTGAACGGTTCGTTTATTAACCGAGAGTACTCTACTGTGCTGCTGGATCTCCGTTTATCTTCTAATTTACATTGGGGAGATTACATTGAGGATCTTATTCTGGTTTGTCGTAGAAGATTAGGTGCCAGGTACCTTAGTTTTAAGGATGCACCGATCCTGGTGAGGTTAACTGTTTTCAAGACATGCATTCTAAGTAAATTAGACTATTGTTCGGTTGTTTACGACACTAAATTTCCTTATCATAATTCTCACATTGACTCTGTTGTTAAATTGACTGCGCGAATTATATTTAAAAAGTTTGATGGCCCTGTTTCTAAATTAATAGAGAAATTAAATTTACCAGATCTATATAAAAGACGTAATTACTTCAGATTGCTTCATTTTTATAAGATTCTGCACAATCATTCCATTCTTTCGGATCTCAATCTTATTCAGTATAATACCATTAGACATTCTGGTAGGCTAAACCATACTAGAGCAGTTAGGGTGGCTGATATTTTCAAGACCTTTACCACCCTGTATTCCTTTTTTCACAGAACGGCAACTGCGTGGAATGGCTTACCTGAGCACGTTGTTACAGCTAACAGCATAAGTTTCTTCAACCACAGCAGACTAAAGAACTTCTTAGAGCTTTAATTTTTTATCTTTCTCTCGTTCTTTTTGTTTATTTCCCTTCCGCATTTCGATTGATGCTCTTCGCATACGAGTCGACGCAGTCGCTCGTGGGCTCCAACGATAATCACCCTTACATGCGAGTTTGTTCGCACGCTTAACCATCGAGCAGACGCCACTCAAGCATATTGAGACTATACGAATAGATCAGGCAGGAAGCAAAGAGAACAATTCCAACATCTTCCCGCCAACGCTTGCGAACTGTGCATTGAGAGCAGAATATGTTCGATGGTGAATCTGAAAAGATGAACAGCAACACTATCGATTGTCATCGGTTGTTCAACAGTTTCTTGATTTCCAGTGACTTCAATTTGTTCTGAATGTATATTGTAACCGCTAGTATGGAGTAATAAGACTCCTCAGATTGCAAAGAATCAGTTTCCAAAGAAAATTACAACGATTAAAGTTGTGGTTTGTTACAGTAAAATGATCTATGTTCACTTCCCGTTCTTTCTCGTATATTTTCTAAACGAAAAACTCGAAAATACAAACTCTATCAATCATACATAGCTAGCGACCAATGATCTGTGGCGAAAGTAAATAGTAATTTTTTCGGACGACTCCACTTTCTTTCACTTTCTACTATATTGATGCTTTTTGATTTTTTTACGTTTTTTATGAAACATAGTAGATTCAAAATTATAGAAAAGAATTTAAGTAAAATCATTTTATAAACAGCGAGCTTTCGACACTATCACAGTATCATCATCAGGCGAATGACTCTTTGAGAGAGGAGAGAGACAACTATATATACATACAGAGATTTTTCTAAGCGGAGTTTTCTAGTTGTGATTTCTCTATATTTCTACTTTTTCTTTTTCTTTCTCGTCTAGTTGAATACGACCGTCTTTAGTGATATATCATTGTATGTCAGGTTATTATGTTGATATGTTATCAGTGTCTCTTTTAGTAATCTTTTGATTTCATTTCTTTCATAGGCCAAAACACATGGTTTGTCAAGTTCTAATGCATGATTGTTTTCAGTGGCATGAACGAACAGTTTTGAATAGGGATCTACTTTGTTTAATGTTTTTTTATGCTCATTCATTCTAGTACCAATTCCGTTTCCAGTTTGGCCAACGTAAATATTAGCACAATCATTACACTCTATACAATAGACAACTCCTACTTTCCTTTCATCTTTGCCTCTATATTTATGTGAGAAAACATTGCCTATTGTTTGATATTTTCTAAACCCGAATCTAATGTTTGTAATTCCATATTTAATCAAAGTTCTTTTTATGCTTGATACAAATTTTCTTGACTCGTTACCCAGGTAATAGAAACAAACATTGCCTTCTATTTTGCTTTGAGATTTATTAGCGTTTTTCGGCGAGTTAAAAAGCATATTATCAGTATATTTTTCGAATGTCGTTTTAATAACTCTTTCTAACAATCGTGCTGGATATCCATTTTCCTGTAGCATCGTCTTAATCCAATTGATTTTAGCATTTAGAATATCATCCACGTAACGAATCCAAATTTTTATCAACTGATCATTCTGTGGTATTAATATGTGTTCATTTTCTAATTTTTCCACAAATAAATTCGCCAAAATTGGAGCTAGCGGGCTTCCCATAGAAACTCCATCATTCTGGCGATAGAATTTGTGATAGAACCGAAACTGAACATTACGTGAGGCAAGGTTGAATAGAATAAAAAGCTCCGTTTTTGTTATTCTTATAAACTTTTTCTTCTTGTTCTGTTGCCATATTTTCTCAACTACTATTTTTATTGCTTCTCCAACAGGTATACTTGGATAAAGCGATTCGACATCGAAACTAGCAATAATGTCATTCGAACTTAATTTTTCTTGTTTTAAACGGTTAACTAAGTCGAATGAATCTACAATGATATATCACTAAAGACGGTCGTATTCAACTAGACAAGAAAGAAAAAGAAAAAGTAGAAAAATAGAGAAATCACAACTAGAAAACTCCGTTTAGAAAAATCTCTGTATGTAACAGTGTGTAGTTATATGTGTAGTTATATATAGGTGTCTCTCTTCTCTCTCAAAGAGTCATTCGCCTGATGATGATACTGTCTGTGATAGTGTCGAAAGCTCGCTGTTTATAAAATGATTTTACTTAAATTCTTTTCTATAATTTTGAATATACTGACTTTCTACTATTTTCTGACATACAATAATCTCTATTTCAAAGCTCCATTTCTTCGCAATTTGTTGTTCGCTAGAATCTGGTTGCTTAATGTTGTTGCTTAAGATTCTAGCTGCATTAATGTTGTTCGCGAACATCTCTTGGTGGAGGAAGTGTCGGTAAAGCTAGGGATACTAGCTTTATTGGCGTCTTCGCATTACAAGTTGTATCTCTCACACACAGAGCACACGCTTATATAGGAGAGATAGAACAAAACAGCGGTCAAGCGAAGCGGTTACACTAGACGAGAACGGTCGCAAGGTTAATAAAGATGAAGATGATAATTTCTGTTACACCATTAGAGTCAATATCAAGGAAAAATAATAAAAGTTGATCGTGCATGCGGATTGTCACTCATTGATCAACCGCACCCACCTTTGAACTCGTTCGACACCAATATGACATATAATAATTAAATTTGATTATACTACCTCGTGCTGGTATTTGAACGAATAAAATATATTGCTTTTCCTTGCTTTGAACTACTGTTTTCAAAGTAGGGCTCCAGTTTTATTGTTATGAAGAATAATATGATAAGAGAGAAGTACGCGTCGAAATGCAGTCATGCTTTTCTCTTTCCAAAATGAGAAACTTCTGCCATAGCATCCACTCGTGATCTACCCTTGTAGAAGGACACAAAAAGCGAATTGTGTTCAGTGCTGGATCGAATGTAATGTTGAGCCATTGGTTGTGTCCAATGTGTCGTGAACGAGTTATTTGATTATTGTTTTACATTAGAAAAAATTTGTCCTATGAACTGATGATCCATTCGTTTTATAAATTGATCACATGAATGTCCCTTGGAAGGGCCTTGGAAGAGTAAAGGGATTTACGTACACGTTCACTAAAAGATGGATAACAAAACGGAAAAATTACGATTTAATATTACTTCGTGCGCATATAGAAATTTGTATAGTTTAAGAAACGTCTTCAGAAACAAATACGTTAACATATGAAGTCGAAATAGATTTGGCTGGAGATCTTTTGCAGACGAGTTGAAGAAAAATCTTTTTTGCAAGTTACTTATTAGCATAAGGACATGACTAATTCGAAAATATCTCTTCTCAGGTCTTTTCCGTTACCGAGATAAGCGGCATTATTTCCCACAAACTGGCTCTTATTTATTGCTTCAAAGGCAAGATTTTTTGGTGAAATTTATTATTTAGGCAGCTGTAGCTTTGTACTTAGATTCTCTGGCAGTTGTAATTTTATAAAAACGTCTTCCGTGGGCGGCGAGAGCGCGCAAATTTTCCAAAGAAAAGTAAGCTCGCACCTAGCAACATGTCTCTATACTGTACTCGAGCTACTTATGGTTATTTTATTCATAAAGGTATGATTATAAGTAGCCGGCAGGGAAGGTAGTTATTTTACGGATAATGTCGCCTATCTCGGTACCTGAGAAGAGATATTTTCGAATTAGTCATGTCCTTATGCTAATAAGTAACTTGCAAAAAAGATTTTTCTTCAACTCGTCTGCAAAAAATCTCCAACCAAATCTATTTCGACTTCATATGACGACAATACGGCGACGAGCCCAAAATTAGTTTACAATAAAAGAGAATTTCGGATAAATACAAAATTGTTGGACTGACCAACGCGTTTTTTTATTAGGTCAACTACTGTGTAGAATACAGGTTTTTAATGAACTAAAACTGAAATTAAGAAGGCTGGTAGTGTAAACGTGCAGTAGAATGTTTACGTGTTGATTATGTTATGTCACTTCATATTATTGGTCTGATCCGGATTCAATTAGCTTTTATAACTGAGAACGAACGCATTTTGCAGTAATCCGAACTGTTTAAAATCCTTTATTTTTAACAGCATAAGCGTATCACTTGCATCCCTCCTACCTATTTTTTACTATTAGTTATAATTTGTAAAAATTGACTTTTCAACAAGCAAAATTTCAAGCATCTTCCATCACATCGTCTGTATTTCTAGAATAAAAATCGAACAATACGCTTTCTGTTTCAAGCATCGATCAGGGAATCATCTCCGCACATATTGATTACTAATCGAACTATTCCAAAAGTAGCGAAAACAATTGCATACGGTGGAAAGAACATTCAGGTAGCTGCCTAAATAATAGTAATACCTTGTTGTAGAAGAAAGGTAATAAAGCGTATCCAACCTTGATTTCTTCTATCTACGTACACAAAAAACTGGTTTGTTTTGAAAGTTTTAATAATCCTAACAATTTCTATAACATCATTTGTAAATAATAATATGCATATGATACCGTATCTTATTCAAGTTACCTGATAAACGAGCTGTATCGCACGTCATTGGAAGTGCTCATAAAGGAATAATGAAAGATTTCGTTCGCCACATCTGGGATTTTCGCATATTACTCGTCGTCAGTTAATAGATAATCATACAACAACAATAGCACGTGAACTCGTTGGTGGAGCAAAAGATACACTTGTGTGTTGGTTGTTGACTGAACATACATTTATATACAAGTATATAAGAACGTATTTTTAATTTTATCTTACATATCTTTTTCGCATTTTTTTAATTGCAGAAAAGCCGGAACAATCAATTTTAGAGAAAAACATTTAATTTATACTAAAAAAATACTTTGAGTAAAGTTCATTTAAAGAGGGAAGAGTGTTTTTTGCGAAAAAGTTTCCTGGGGCGGTGAAAAGGTTTTTTAAGATCTAAACATATATATTAGGGTTACGTTCAAAACTGCATCAGATCGGTTAACATAAGATTGATTTGTGAAGGAACCGATTCTGGCTGCTATTTCCCCTGTCCTTTATCCTTTACGTACCAGCAGTTTTAGTATTAATTTGTTGATTGCCTTAATAGAAGGGTATTAATTAAGAAGACAGATAGGATACAAGTGTATAGGTATATTTTACCTCCCAGTGGTCTCGATTTATATCTGGTAATAAGAACAAGATACAAATCAAAATGTTAAAAAGTAGTTAGTCTATAGAGTACGTTATATATTACATAAAGATATATAGCTTACATTCTGTGTATAATTTATACGGCAGACACGTCTGTGGTTGAAGATGTCTTGCGTTATTTTCATTTTAAACGAGACATACAGGAAATGAAAGACTTGTTATTTTCTTAACATCGATTAGTTCTGCTCGGATTTTGTGTAAGTAAATGATGCTAAAGTTTTCTACTTTTACTATCAAAAAGTTTGAATTTTTTTCTTCGATTACTCTGAGTATTTAAAAAGGTCTTCTTCCTTTGTGAAGTTCTACTCGCTCACTTCTCATCTTTATTTAAGAAAGTGAACGGCTATATATAGTACACAAGTTGAACAACAGTTATGCAAGAGTTGCGCATGAGTTACATAAGAACAGAAATAGTTTAGGAAAATCCCATTATGAAGCAAGAGTTGCGCAATAACAGAAAGAAACGAAAACGAAAGAATGAAACAATAACAGAAAGAAAGGAAAAGAAGAAGAAAACACAGTCTTATGAGCTGCCAGGAATGGCAGATCATAACATCCTTCGGAAATATTCCGTAGATAAAGGTTATGACATGATGAAACTGATGAATGGTCCAGAAAAACTTGAAAAACCGACCGCACTATATTCTTGAAGAAGTCAAGTGAAGCATGATGCTTCCATGGCGAACTACAGTCTTAAGCACTAATTTCTACTCCCTGCCTATTGTAAATATGAAAGCCGTATGCAGAAGAGCTTGGCAATTCCGTAACTGTTCCAAGAGTTCATGTTAAAAATCAACAGAAAATATTTCAATTCCTAGAAAGGTTTCGCAGAAATCTTCAGTACTAAGAGAATGTTTTTTATTAATTTTATGTACAGGATCAGAATGAGCGGATAAAATAGAGTATTTCCTCACATTTTGAGGTAGGTTGAATAGATTTTGAATAAGTTATGAATTATTTAATTTTTGATGAAAATAATCAAAAATGGGTATTCCACCTAGTATAGGTTTTCACTCGGTTGTTGCGTTTTGTTCTGAAAACCAGAATTGCCACGAGATTTAGCATAGTCGGTAACCTATGTTTTCATTCATTTCTGACAGTCCCGAACCTAGCGGCAGAGGAGTGCCAAGGCTTCAGGAAAAACGTCCATAGCTCCTAAACCATGGATTTGTAGATGTTGCTTAGATCCAGTTTTGTAGAAGACACTTCGGATTATATATCTATGAAAAAAAATCCATAGATTTCTATGTCAGCTTTCAGAGAATCGAACTGGCTTTCTGCACATCCCCTGAAAAATTGGTCTTCGAAATTTTCTGCAAATTCGCTTTTTCTTATAAAAACATAGCTTCAGATCTTGACTAGTGTATGATGAAAACCATAAGTCTCTATCTTTTATTCCTTTTGAGTTATTCCAAAAATAACCACCGGTCTGGTATTTTGGAACGGATGGGAAGTATCATTAATAATCTGTTGCATTTTACCTCTGATGTTCGAATTTTTAATTAAATTTGTTGACGTTGTATTTGTTGTACTACTATTTCCAGCTAGTTTAAATTTTCTTACACATTCGATTAGTTTTTGGAGAACACTTGGTTGTTGTACATACGTCGCTGAAATATTTAAAATACAGATTTACCGAAATCTGAGGTCGTGATTAGAAAAACATATTTGACCATTTAGTATTAAAGTTCGTACGGATGGCGTGACACACGCTTCAATTACCCTTCGATATTCTTTGGTAACTTTTTTATTTGTTATTTTTGAATTCAAATTGATTATATTTCCACACAGAGAGTACATAGTTGTATCTAAATGAAAAAAGTGACGAGGCTTTTTCTTTGACAGTTTAGTATTGTGTAACTCTGCAAGACATTATTCATCATGCTGCCGCTGTGAGAGGATAGACTGCAGATGCTTCATTTGGAACAACATAGGAGAATAATGCACTTTCCGATATCATTATGCCCCGATGACACAAAATTCACTGTATTTGGGACAGTATAATTTTCACCTAAAGAGATGAAGCAATAATTTTTCAGAAAATGCAATATAGACAAGCAGATTTACGTACGGATATTCGTGTTTAATCAAGATTTCACTTATGACGTTCTCACGGAAGAACAGGAGAAACAGAAGAACCTGGAAGTAAAAAATGATGTACTACATGTCCCGAGTTTTTTCCTCACGATACGTTACATTCTGTAAAGTAAGAAAAGAGCAACTCAAAACCTGGTAGAGTATAGACAGACACGGTGAATAATTCGCTGCTCTTCTCACCATGTTAATTTCATTAGCAAATGAAACAATGGGAAAAAATCATGTTTACATATAAAAAATAGATCTAAAGGTAAACCGCAAGGCATATTTACTATGATTAATCAAAGGCTAAAAATTGTCGTTCTGATTCACATAACTCTGACCAAGGAGAGGTTCAGACGGATCACTTACTGACGAAGCACTAGGAGTCAGGTATTTTTGTTATTTGGTTGCTAAAAACAAAACAAAATGATGACTAAATAGAAATGTAACCGCTACAACACAGAAATGTAACATTGTCGGTAATTTGCCTAAACGTTTTGTTCTTAGAGCGTATGTGGCATTACAATGATGATGAAAGTTAGCCTCGATTAGAAATGATAATCGATTTTTTAACTGAGTTACGATTGGTTTAATTTGTGGACGAAATCTTTGTCATGCCCAGTATCACTGATTGTTGTATATTCACTGGCATTTTCACTAGCTGATCCACATGAAAAACATCGACGTGACACGGGAAATTGCCGTTATCATCGGTCTTGTGACTTTGGCGTCGACGTCTTGACCTTAGTGGTATCCAAATAATAAAATGCATCACAAATATATGGCAGCACTTATCTGACAAGTTTTTCAACGTTTTCTAAGTTTGTAAGTAAAACTTAGACAACTTATTATCTACATAAATGTTTTTGTTATCTATTTAGGAATAAAACATGATTGAGCTGGATTAAACTCAGTTACTTGAGTTAGCGCATTTATCAGTTACTTTAATTGTAAAGTAAGTGTTTATTTGAATTCTTAAATTTTTCAGGTTAGACAAGTGGTATAAGTCAAGTACTGCAGCAAATCATCGATGCGAAATTTCGAGAGAAAGTCATTTTTTCATGAAATACAACTAACCTGTTTTTCTTCTTTGAGCTCTGTTTTAAAAAGAATTATTAATTACTTTAAAGATTATTCAGGCAATAATACAGAACTTTGAACAGTGCAGTAAAAAACATGCATCTGTATTAAATCAAACGTTCATTCTAGAGTGCAACTGATGGTTTATTCTCAGATGATTCAATCAAATTGGATTTAGATGGTTGTTTTAGTTTAATTTTTACAGTTTTATCCAAGGGGGAAAAAGCGGAATGGGCCATTCCAGCCCATTTCAACCCAGTCTAACATTCCAAAAACGCTTTTCCCGCTTGGTTTTATCGCTTTCGTATTGTATATTTCTTATACAAATGTTATTTTAATTCTTTTATATTTATCGGTTAACAAAAAGGTATAAACAGCAGGAAATTGAGAGTATATCTGTCTGTATGCGAACAATTCAAGGTTTAGTTTGTCTGAATCAGAATATTCCTGGACGTCTGTATTCTCCTTGGAACAATCTATTCATGTAAAAGAATTGCTGTCTTTGTATCTCAGATTTTGAAGAGCAACTCGACTTACGAAACATCCTGTCAAAACTTTTATTTTGAAAGAAGGCATTTCGTGACTGCTTTGTGATGATTGAACGAAGGAACTTCAGATCTCTATTAATTTTCATTAAAACGTTATCTCATTTAAAAAGAAATAGATTTCAACAGACTTTCGAGAGATTAAAACATAATCACAAACATGTTGAGTGTAGCAAGTAAACTTCACGATAATTCATATCGAATTGTATGTGTACTGCATAAACTGATCATGTAGCAGAAGGTAGAATTGGACAATGACGTATAAGTCATTAACGCTTTTTCTAAATTTAAGTCTACTCGAACGGTAATGTATGTTACTTCGTATAATTGTGACTTATTGCGTTGAAAACGGATGTTGTGCTCGATTTAAAATGTCTATATATGTTTTGTATAATTTTCCGTAGCTCATTGCGATATACTTGAGCTCCTGCAAGGTTTATGCCAAATATGATTACCGTATATGAATCCAAACATATGAATGAAGTTTCATAAATAAAGTAAAACTTTGGACTATAAATCTCTGGGTTAATGGTATAAATTGAGAACACAACATTATATGGCAGGACAAGCACGAAAAATGCTGACACTTGAAATGCTAGCATTCTTAATAACTGTCCATCAGTTCGACGTCGACGCTTCATGGTTATCAATACAGCTGGTGCAATCTGTTGTTGTTGTTTTTTGATATTTATGAGTGTCAGTACACCAAATAGAGTCATAAACAGCGTAGGAACAATAGCATTGTTACCGATAGAAGAAATAGCCATGAATTGTTGATAAACACCTGATGGCAATGAGCATCCAGTTGCATCACCTGAATAATTGCCAATGTTGACAACTATGAGCAAATGGGAATACAAACTAAGAAACAAGAATATCAATAGTGTTATCAGACGGTACGCGACTTTTAATGTACTAAATCGTCTTATCCTAGAATTCGACGAGCTTAAGCAAAAACGATCAATCGATGCAGAAACAATAAAATATGGTGGTAACTGATAACATATGTAAGCAATATAATTGACTAGCTTACAGAGAACAGCTGAATTGTCAGCAAATGTCGGAAATATGTACTCAGGTAATTTGACGAGATAGTACAACAGAATGTTGGTGATTGAACATGCAAGAAAATAAATTGAACACGGGGATGAACGTAAAGAACGGGAGGAAAATACGAGAATATTTAGCAAATTCCCGAAAGTGCCACAAGCAAGATAAATAGGCGGGAAATAATAGTGCAGTTTAGTGACAAGGTTTCCAAAATACTCATCAGCATTGGTAGACTCAGACGTCGTATTCGCCATTCCTTTTTCTAGAACAAAAAGCACATAATACTTTAGCACACAGATATATAGGAAGTCTTTTCATAAATTACACAGTTTGATTTTATCAGTCGCCCAGATAAAGTGAAAAAGAAATAGTTTTGTATAAAGTAAGTCTCCTCATTTTAGACAGATAGATAGATAGATAGACCCATTACCTTGCGATGTGGGGTAAAACACAGACCCCACACAGCAAGTAAAACCGGTTTTTTAGACAGATAGCAAGTGGTAATCGTGTAAAATTCACGACTTGGGGAGAATTCCGCCGAAATTTGGATGCATAGAAAACTGCTCAAAAGACCAAATTATAAAATTTTACTACATTCCAAGGTACTCCTACTGCTACTAACTTCAAGGATATTCCTCAATTGATGATAGCACGACAAAGCATAGACACGTTAGACTTCGAATCAATTCTACGGAACTCTAGTATGTATATTGTACTTGATCTGGAATTGTAGTGCAATGCTGCTACTCTCTTCGACTGATTATGGATACTCTCCGGAGGATGACACAATTGATAGAGAGAAAATAACGCTCAAGCCATATTCAAACGCTTCCTCTTTTCTCTTCATGTAGCTCACCACAGCACTAGCCGACAAAAGTTACTTTAGAAACCATTTAAGAAACCTTCTCAGTAAAATTTATCTGAAGTACAATGCTTTTGTGCAGTTTTCTACCAAGTTTCTGCATTTTCAAAGGACGTCGCTTTTTAACAGGCAAAAATATGAAATTTGGTCCTGAAAAATGACCTGACCGTTACTGTGAGAGTATGAACTAGTGAAGAAAGAAGTTGTGGCCACAATTTTGGGCAGTGACCAAAAAAAAAAATTCAAATGAAATCACTTTTCTTTGTTTAGTAAAGTCAGTTTGATCTGTTTTTTCATTTCATCCTTCTTTCATTTATTGATCACCTCATATGTAAGATCTCGTTACAGTCAATCTCTCTAATATTAGTTACGTGACGCTGAACTTCTCACTTGCGTTTTATTTCTTATTAAATCTGATTCTGTTGTTGCTCTGTATAAGTAGCGATAATAGGCAAATATATAGGAGTTATGAAAATAGATTTCTTTTCTATTTAGTGGTGAAGAAAGAAGAAAAGATGTGTATTGCATCTGCAGACGTTATTTAAACATTTTCTTCTTGACTCAATCGACAGGAAATCTACGGAATAAAGCTTTATCCTTCTCTCTTTAGCGCAAATTCTTTATCTCCTGATGAAAAAAAACTAATGATTTTATTCGTGAAGGAAAGATTACATCTTTACTGCTTCTAATAGCGTGGAAATTGCTTTTAAAATTATGTATGTTCATCTGGAAAATTGATAGTTTTATATATAACACACATTACAAACAAGTCATTTCGAAATGAGTTACAGCAGATTAACTAATATGTTTCTGTATATTAGTGTACGCTTTTGGAGATGTTCATACAATACTTGTGACTGCAGATGAAGCAAAACTAATTGACACACATTGATTAATATATTGTAACTCATTTTGAGATCACATGTCAGTTATGTTTGGGTATATATATATAGAGCATCAGTTTTTCTTTTGATCATTTACTCATAGAAAAATGAATTTACAACAAACTAAAGAACCACAATCGTTTTCTTCCTCATCTTGCGTGATAATATCATAATGGAGTTTAGATAAAGGTTTCTGACGTTCGTGAGAAAGAAAGGTTGGTCTGTTCAAACAGAATATTCATAGTACGCATAGTATCGATTCATTTGAAATAACGCCTAAATGATCACGAATACTTTAATTAGACAGAATGAATGGATGACATATTTTAGGCTTATGAACATAAATGTGAATTAACTTCAAAAGCGATTTCAACGCTATTAAAAAGATGTACATCTTTTTCCTGTTGAATAAATGTTGCACGTTTCGTAAACATTTTACTTTTCGTACCTTTGCTACATTTCATTAAAATCGTCCTGCTTTATCTTACTTTACTGATTTCTCCTACTCTCCTACTTTCTTAATTTTCTTTGCTTTATTAATGGATAAAAATGTAGAGAATTCACCATGTTTTCTTTATGAGTTAGAAGTTCATTATTGAGATAATGTCATCTGATTTACGTGTTTTTTTGACACATTAAATGTTGCATATACTACATCGGCTGAGATACAGAGAAAATTTGTTGTACAAAAGTACTTAGATACAGAAAATTAATTATTACAGGGTGGCCCATAAGTCCTGATACGATTTGTATAATAATTTTTCTAAAGTAAAACACGTGTTTGTAAATTTCTCTCTGTGATGAAAAGACGCAGTAAAACACGCTCTACAAAATAGCTTTTGATTGACCCCGCTAGCACATATAGTAAGAAAGTTATAGACTTAGAAAAGAAAAACTAACGGTGAACCCGATCTTGGTATTTTTG
>CAJNOQ010002001.1:0-26996 GCA_905250885.1 Didymodactylos carnosus | reverse complement strand
TTTCATGCATTTTTGATCTTTTCTTTTCTTCTTTCTTATATTTGTTCTCATAGCATCTATAGCTATATCTGATTAGATCATTATTGCTTTTTATCGAGAAAAATCATAGAAGAATAAAGATACTCACTGAATCGTTCGAAAGTAGACTGCCGGTTATTGGTGCATAATTATACAGCGGTGGATTAGTAAAATTGCTGTCGGGTATTGGAAATGTATCAAAATTGTATGTACATGAATTTTTAGTTGGGGATAAATCACTATTTTTCTATGAGAAAAAAAAATCATGTGACGAAGAAACACTTCGCAATTCTTCTAAAATTGCATACTGAGTATGATGATATGAATTGCATCCACTTTCCACACATTTAAGTTATTTTTTCTATACAAAGAAATATTTAGTTTTTAAAAGATAAGTCATGCTAGATAGCTCTTGAAAGCCTCTATCGATTGTGCTAAATACGAAGTTTTATAATGCTCATTCTTTCAGTTAGGCGGCACTTTCTGCAAAGTCATATTTTGAGTATGGCGACGTTTTCTTTCTTGGTTACGCACTCCTTTCAAAAAAGCACCCTAGAAAAAACTATAGGTATAGGGCATTTTCCGATTTTTTTTGCGGACATAATAGAAGACCACTGGTCTTCTAGGAGTTAGAAGACCATGGTCTTCTATTTGACTTTCAAGTCATACAATCGGCAGTGGTCTTCTAATAGGGGATGGTCTTCTATAATGGGGGAGGGGGGAGGGGGTATTTTGCAGACAACGAATTTCCCTTTCTACTTGGAGCTCAAATAGCATGTGATAAAGCGATTCAGTTGGACGAAGAACCTGAACACTGTCAAGAAGACTGTTTCTTCTGTAGCCGCTCAGACAGACCATTGTTATTAGGCACAAGTAGATTATGATCAAACGCTTACAAATAATTCTAAAAGGGCATTTGATATTCAGCCGTATTACACATAGTTCCTTTTTAACTGTCCGTTTATAACTTGAAAAAAATCGAAAAAAGATATAGTGAAAATGTGGGCAGTGGATGCAATTCATATTATCACACTATGTGACCAACAAAAACGTTCAGTTCTAATATTTTCAATTAAGGTAAATAGAAGTGTATAGAGAATTGAATTGCACATCTTTTAAAAGAAACTTGATGATTTATTATTCCGGTTTTAATTTTTATTTTAAAAATTAAAACCGGTGTTACTTTTAAGCTACCCGGTATCTGAATATGAAGCACATCTCGATCGAAAAACAGAGGATGATGAAGATGAAGACGATAGGAAATTAACACATTCGTTCACAATTACCTAGTTATAACTAGGGCTGCTACATTACTATTACCAGTAATAAGTAATAACAACAAGTAATAACAACTTGTTAATAAGTAATAAAAGTAATAAGTAATAAGGTAATAACTGTTATTACTTTATTACTTGGTAATAATTCAGTTCATCCAACTTTGTACGAGTTTAACTTCTGGGTTAAAAACACAAATTACAGGTTATCCTTTTGAAACCCGGTTTCTAGAAACCCAATCGTAGCTAATGTAGAAAATTGAATTTTCTACCTGACATCTACCAACTCCAGACCGTAGAAACCCTTCCTGCACGATAAAAGCCAAGGAGAAAAAAGCGCACTCTATGGAGGGCCGAAGTGCTCGGAGTGGCGTGGGCTTAGGAAAACTTTATCGAACTGAACTGTTCCAGAAATCTCTGTTCCCACAAGCAGAACAAAAAGGTTCTGTCAGTAGGAAAAGAATTCACCGAACAGAACACAATTGCTCTGTTATCAGGGAAATATTCCCAACAAAAGAACATGATTGTTCTTCGCCACTCCGGGCCATTGTACGGAATGCTGGAGTGCGGTGGAGTGTGCTTTACTTTGCGGAGTGGCTGGAGTGCGCCTCTTCTCCTTGTAAAAAGCTCTAATTACTTTTAATTAATATTTTAGTTTTTGTAGTTCTAAGTAAGCAAAAAACAGTAATGAGAGAGTTAGAGATATGTATATCTGTATAGCTCGTGTGATGTAGGGGGTAACATTGAAGACTTGTAATCTTTAGGAACAAAGATCGAACTTCTGCATCAGCCCTGCTGCTATTTTTTCCGTTTTTTTGTGATCTGCTTTCAAATGCCTATCACTGGCCTTATCTGATCGGATGCAGCAATGTGTTTCATCATTAACCCTATTTACCATCGGTAAGCCTATTAAAAGGAACAATACGAGGGATCATTTTGCTAGGTGATCGACATTCATCTATGATAATGATCTGGATTCCATAAGCAGCTTTTGCGTGCTTGGGGTTTATTGGGCATGTTACCCCCGAAATCCATTACAACCGTAAATGACCGGTTGTAACCGTAACCGGTAACATGGTTTAGGTAGCAAAGAAGTCATTTCTCTCTTTGAGAAAGCATTTTTGGCACTTGATTCTGCTACATTATAATTAGGAAATTTGCTAAAGTCAGTTTTCTAAAAGCCGGTCTTCACAATATAAAAAGGCTTTTTAAGGTTTTTGACGGTGAAGGTGGAGTTGTAAAACTTCGCTTCCGCCGAATAAAAAATGGGAAATTGAATTCTCTGCAAAAAAAGTCGCTAGACTTGACTTCGGAAAATTTTTGTTTCGTAGGCAAATGCTGAAAAAACTGCTTTTTTATGTTAATTTTTGAGTTAGGAACGTGAAGCAAATATTTTTCGGAGTCGGGTCTAGAGACTTTCTTGTAGAAAATTCAGTTTTCTAATTTTCATCTTATGACGCAAAGCTGCAAAATTTCATCTTCGCAGTCGAAAACCTTAAAAGCTATTTTTTACTGTTCACACCGTCGTTTAGAAAATCGAGACTAACAAACTCTTTTTACTAAATTCAATTTTCTAATTATAATGTAGCAGAGTCAAGTACCGAAATGCTTCCTCGGAGAAATGAATGAGTTAACGGTTGCGGTTATAACTGATCATTTACGGTTATAACCGGTTACGATCGTGATTGGTTACGTTATAACGGTTGCGATTATGTCGGTTATAAACGTAACCGGTACATGCATAGGGTTTAAGTTATCGTTTATTGTGTGTTTTTCTGTTCTTATTCTAGCTGACCAATAAATCAACTATAGAGACAGCATCAATTGTCCTATCAATGATGAACCAAAGAATGGACACTATAGAAGCTAGTCTTCAAAGAATAGGAGACAGTATTCCAAAGTTATCTGGCATACCACATACAACATCAAAAGTGTTATTCTTCAACTCATCGCCGACTTCTGTACGACCAACAGAGAGTTTTACTTAACAAAATTGGAACATATCTGTTAACCGGATAGGAAAATAACATTTTTTATAGAAAGGAGAGAAAGTTGGTGAATGAATTATACATATTTGGAAACTAGAGCTTGCGTTCTACCGATTTGTAACAAAATGTTTGGGTTGGTCTGTTGCAACACAGAAGTGTCAATAAGATACTATTGCTCCTTCTGGATGTGGCAGCAAGCAGCCGTGTCGCCCGAACCACTGCAGATGGGGGACTTGGAGTTTGCTCCAGGTTCTAGAGCGCCATTTACTGTACAGCGACATGTGTCGACACTTTACCTGTCTACTTTAGTTAGGACAAGATATAGTGACAATATGGATTGAATAGTTTATGGTTTTCTCGATTAAGCTGATCGTCTGAAACTTGGGGAGGCTTACTCTGCTTCACAATTAAATCTAAAAATGGTTCGTTCCATTTGATGACAAGAATTTATGTACCAAAGCATTAGCCTATACAAGTTGACCTTAAAGAATATGGTTTACCGAAAAATTCTCAACATGCTCTCTGAGTACCGTCATTTATTATTACACAATCGCATAATACTCAGTCACAGGGTGATATAGTTGCTTCAGCTCAATTAGC
Source organism: Didymodactylos carnosus (assembly GCA_905250885.1). Lineage (NCBI taxonomy): Eukaryota > Metazoa > Rotifera > Eurotatoria > Philodinida > Philodinidae > Didymodactylos > Didymodactylos carnosus. The sequence continues at coordinate 23,116 of CAJNOQ010002001.1, read as the reverse complement.
TAGGTAACACATATCGAGAGCAACTAAAACTGAAGTTTCTAGAGGTAGCACTGATCAAACAAAAATGTTTTCCGTGTTGGTTTTTTGGTTTTGAGTCCTGAAATCGATGCATACCTATTTACGTTGGAAACGGAAAGAGAGCTAGCGACCTGCGGTTTTCACTTTCGTAAAGTAGACACTTAAAGTGTCGACACATGTCGCTGTACAGTAAATGGCGCTCTAGAACCTGGAGCAAACTCCAAGTCCCCATCTGCAGTGGTTCGGGCGACACGGCTGCTTGCTGCCACATCCAGAAGGGGCAATAGTATCTTATTGACACTTCTGTGTTGCAACAGACCAACCCAAACATTTTGTTACAAATCGGTAGAACGCAAGCTCTAGTTTCCAAATATGTATAATTCATTCACCAACTTTCTCTCCTTTCTATAAAAAATGTTATTTTCTTATTCGGTTGTAGATACCTGACCGTTTTTTGCATATAAGTTTTCTCGACGAACTTAAGAGCTGTAAGAAACATTTTTTGTACCAATTTATTCTAGGAAGTTACTTTTAGAGCAAATAATACAAACCTCTTTCAAGTTGCATCGCATCCCCGATGTCTCTGTGTCGTTTTGTAGCATTCTTTAATTTTATCATAAAGTAGTTCGTGCGTAATTACTGAAAGAACATTTTTATTTTTTTATCTTTTTTGATTGAGTGAATAAAACGTTTTTCCAGAACTGAGTGAGAAACTTACTTAATTACAAACAAAAATTATGATTTTTTCGTGTGTTCGACGGTGATATAGGCAGCTCGACATCTTTATAAATCTGAGGTGCATTTTATTGAAAAATATTTCAGCATAATGTTCAAATTCTGTACTTAGAAATCGCGTGATAAGTGGAAAAATGTACTGTCTATTTAGTGATATTTTAATTGTTTAACTTGATGCCTAAATAGTTTGAACGTTCCGACTAAAAATCCAAGTCGAAAATCAAACTTTTCCAAACAAACATCGTCGATTTTTCAGCACGAAAAGTTAAAAATTAAAAACTACATATTCCTGATCTACTTGAAAAGCTCTATCGAATGGTATAGTTCAAAAACAAATCTCACTTGATTTTTGAATTAGCTGCACCTTACCGTATCGAGAAAACGGTGTAACCGAGTTAATATTGCAAATAGTTTAAAATAAGCTGTTACTATTGTAAAACTAAACCTTTATGTATGACAATCTGTCGGTATAAAATCTGTAGAATTAAACTGTTTGAGACTGTTTTAAATTGTTTTATCTGATAATTCACGTAGTTTTATATTCTGATGCTGATAGCATATATTTTGCATGTTTCATGCATCAGGCAACTCAAAAGTTGCTACATATAAAAGTAAATGTATCTGATTAATTTGTGACTAACACACAATATAATCCTGGCCTTCTTTTTCTTTTGTCCTAAAAATTTAAGACTTTCTCTGGAAAAAATCAACCTCAGACGCCAGTGTCCTTTTATAATACTGTTGAAACGTATTCGATAGCTCTGAAACAAAGACAGGCTACGCCTAAACATATTCATCTGCAGTTAAGCTTGTTCAGTCGCGTCGAAAGTCCTGTTCGTTTCTTCAGCTAAAATTACTAGAACATAGAAAATGAATCACGTCAGTTGTCGTGCCAATTTTTGAAATTCGACTGTTATTTCATACAAAATATCGATTTTTGTGGGTCATTAAACATTTCACTCCAAATTGATTCAAATGGCACCTGGATCTGGGATCCTAAACCACATACTACTCTCTTCGAGTTCTGAATTGACACTTCATATGTCATGATCAATCTCGATCTGAATATGCTGAATGATCAAATAAAGATACTGCTCTCCACCTCATATCTTGTTTTAAATTGTAAAGAATTCTGAACTTTTCTCACACCGGATACTCTTTTCATTGCGATTAACATACCTCGTTCAGTTTTCATTATTAGAACCTTCCAAACAGAAAAGCGTGATCAACAACACTACGGATATTGTGTTAGATGTAATTTTTCGTTGACTGGACCATTAATAGATCTGCCGCTCATTTTTCATCCCAGATCTGTGCCTCCCGGATTACCGGAATCCCCAGAGACTTTTCTGAAGGTATCCGCATTTCCTGCGCTTTATATTCTAAAATCAGTACATTCTAACATCCACTATTTGTTGAGAAAGCCGACAAACGAAAAACATACAGAGAAAAGACGACAAATAATGCATCTGTTTTCCTATACATTTACACAAATAGGTAAATGAAAAGAAATAAAACGGTCCGTAACACGAATATTCCACAAATCGACTCTTCGTGAACTAGAATCGTATTTCGAATACTTATGTTCATGTAAACCAGGAAAGCTTTCTTAACATATGTGGCTCATAAATTCGCACTCTTATTTATGGAATCTAATTCAATGATTGGGAGCAGAGCCCTGCAGGTTGATTCTAACCTAACCTATAGGTTAAGTTAGGATTAGGTTGCAAAAGCTATAGGTTAGGTTAGGATTAGGTTGCGAAAGTTATAGGCTAGGTTAGGTTATAGGTTGTTCTATTTTTTTTTTCAATGGTTAGGTTAGGATTAGGTTGTCGACTCCATAGGTTAGGTTAGGATTAGGTTGTCGACTCCATAGGTTAGGTTAGGATTAGGTTGTGAAATTTTTTATAGCTTAGGTTATAGGTTGCCAAATATTGGCAACCTGCAGGGCTCTGATTGGGAGCCGATTTGATCGATTTAGTTTTTTGATAAGATCTTTCCAAAGGAATAAAACAAATACATGGTGTGGTAATAGTGGACGAGTTCTAGATTCGTGATAACTAAATGGACTGAATGTTATAAAACACGAGACGCACAGCACCACAAAATATGATTCGATGCAGGAAGCTGGCTCTCAAAACGCTGTTTTCTGTCTTATTATGACAATTGGTCTAGTTCTCATACAACAGAGATAAATGTAGAAGGTAGACTAACAATCACCAATACGATATCAATAATTGCTCACAGCTACTTGTCAGCGAAATGAGAAAACAAGATCATCATATAATAGTCAGACTATCAAACTTATCACGGCAACATTCGATCACATACTCATAAAGGTGTTTCCAACTATTTAGAATCAGAACACACCATAACTACGATATGGCTCCGTTATTCTACGGACGTACATAGATTGTATAGTTTCAAAATAAAGGAAAAACTGGGCAAATCTCTGTATGATTGTTTCCTTCTAAAAGAATTCCTTATACTCACAGTGGATAAAAGTATGAATAAAATGTTATCGTAGGCGTAGAAAACTGCACGTTCTAAAATACATCAGTCTTCAATTTCTTTCTCTCATAAAATAGAAGACAAAAATGAAGAAAAGAAAGCGATTGTATTCGTGCTTTTTCTAAGGTCTCTTCTCTCTCAGTGATCAATTTTCTTTTAAAATACGTGGCCAACATATTCAACATATATCAGAGAATATCATCATTTAAATAATAACAAAAAGAAATTTTAGTACTTTGTCATGCAGTAAACATATTCTGTAGAATTTGATACTTGATACGTATACATCATACGCAGAGAAATTAGCGTAAACAAATGGGCGATATATTCGACAATGAATTTTGGGTTATAACATATGGTGCAAAAGTGATGGCAATAATGTCAAACTGTGTTACACCGTATTGCCGACTTCTAAACCAATCAAAAATTGTTTTGTTGGAAAGAGCAAAGTCTGAGCTACAAGTTTTATACCAGAGATATTTTTCGAGAACCAATCTGAGAAGGAGGAAAAGTCAAAAACCAAACACCTCTGAAAAAGTTTTTACAACTTGAAAAGTTTGTATTTGTCAATTATTTCGGGGCTCCATGTATCGCACTGGAACAAAAAATACATCAAAATGTAGCGGATCAAAAACTCTATCGATATTAACATTGGTAAAAGTTTTAGATCCGTTCTTGATTCTTTAATCAAAAACGTTTTAAACATCAATTTTTTGTAAAATCGAGTCTTTTGCAAAACTATCACTTTGCAAGAAAATCAGCCATCATCTTCAGAAATTATGCATGAACTGAATTCTTTTTGCGTTATTTGTTAGAAACATGTCTGATCGTAGAAATTTTGCAAAAAAAATAATTCAAAAAAGATTTTTTATCGTTGCAAAACGGCCAGGTAGTAGGACCGACCAACTTATTTAGTCTCTTATAGAAAAAGCTGTATTGTGGTACAAAAATGAAGAGTAAATATAACTTCCAATATACCATTGGAAAGAGCACTCTTTATGATACAAAAATCATCATTTAACGTGTTCCCTCATTTCTCTTCTGATGAAAAAAACTAATAGGAAATAGAAAATGATGTTGCTCCATGGCGAAGTTGCAAGGAGTTTTTCAGACGTGTTTGGTTTTTGACTTTTCCCCCTTCTCAAATTTGTTCTGAGAAAATATGTCTGGTACAAGTTGTAGCTCAAACTTTGCTCTTTCCAACCAAAAAAAGTTTGATTGGTTTAGAAGTCAGCAATATGGTCTAACAGAGTTTGACATTATTGCCATTACTTGTGCATCATATGTTAATTTACTGATTCACTGATGGTTTTATTCACAAACATCAGTAATAAAGTCTGACTGTATCGGACAACACCTTTTCACCGAAGTGGTTACGTAATAATTGTTGAGGCTTCGTCTATCATTATTTAATAGATGCTGCTCGAACGTGAGACAAAATGAGATATCTACCGTCCGGCGGGATTTTTCTTCCCTCAGAGAGCAACTGGAGAGCTCGGATTGATTTTTCAATATCAGTTTAAGTTAGAGTAACAACGTAAAAGAGCCAAATTATTGAATTATCTTTCTGTTTTATTTTCTGAAGGATTTCAACTCAAAAGATCGAAAAGCGTAACAACTGGTTGTATAACTTTCAACAATGGAAAGCATTGACAACTTAAATAAAAAGTCCGGTTTTCTTACGCCATTTCCATGCCTGTTCGCTTCAATTTAAGATCAATTCGAGGTCTCCATCTTTTAAAATGGCTGAGAAATTTAATAGATACTGTTGACTGCCGAGCAAAAAAGCACTTTTAAGAATGGTAAGTCCAGTATACGGCGCCTATGTTTGACCTTTTCGTATAACTGTCATAACTCTTGACTGAAACGTTGTCTGCAGTTGGCCGACGTCTTAAAAGAAATTGATCATTGAGAGAGAATAGGCCTTGAGAAAAGCACGAATACAATCGCTTTCTTTTCTTCATTTTTGTGTTATATTTCATGAGAGAAAGAAATTGAAGACTGATGTTAGAACGTGCAGTTTTCTGCGCCTACGATAACATTTTATTCATACTTTTATTCACTGTGAGTATGAGGAATTCTTTTGGGAAAAACAATCATATTTTTTCATAGATTTGCCTAGTTTTTTTTAATTTTAAGGCTATACAATCTATGCGATCCATCGATGAGCGAATACTGGCGTTGTATTATCCATAGAGAATGACGACAAAAAGGAAAGTTGGCGTTATTTTTATATTACTATTTGGCGTCTTCAAGTCTCTTGACAATCACTTTCACATGTATTACACAAATATTGAGAATAATAGTGATTTCTATGATTGTCTCTATATATATTCAAAACAAGAGATTCGAAGTGCGCGTTACAACTGGCCAAAAGAGAATCGAGCATTACAATTGGTTCCGTATTGTATTCGAACACCATATCTAAAGAATCGGACTAATGACTTGAATTGCCACGGCAAACTATACTCATTCGATGAATTAAAAGCGAGAAACATAACCAGTGAACAGTTATTTGATTGGCATGCACCGACTGATACCATAGATGATTATGGTAAATATTTAACAAATTCTCAGGAAACCAATGGATCTTTTTGCAATTGTACTAATCAACACTATTTCGGTACAAGTTGTCAGTACACATTTAAAACTAATGAGACGTCGTTTGAACAAATAACTAAAACACGCTTTAAGATGAAATACCGGAGAAGTGAAATCGAATTGGGTTTAGATGACATTACGTGTTATATAAATCACAAATGCAAGGGAAATATTACATGTCTAGATTGGCGACAGATTTGTAACGGCATGGTTGACTGCGATGATGAAAGTGATGAATATCGCTGTACAGAGTTAGAGGGAAACGAATGTGACGATGAAACGGAATTTCGATGTAATAATGGAATGTGCATTCCAAAGAGTTTTTCATTTGACCTTGTTTTTGACTGTTCTGACGCCAGCGATGAGCAGTTTGGAACAGGAACATTTTACACTTATCCGTGCACGCAAAGCCACCTTATCGAGTGTGAAGAATATAACTGTGGATGGTTGACATATTCTTGTAGTGATGGAGACTGTATTTTTAATGATGTTTGGTCCTGTACAAATGGTCGTTATGAAGTCTATGTGAGAAAAATGTTTGAATATGTTTCAGATGGTTCGTTGAGCATAGTTTGCTGGAAAACAATGTTGTGTCTGATGGGTTTTACCGATCTGTATGAAATTGACTGGGATGTTTGTGAGCAATGGTGCGAAGATTCATGTGAATCACAGCTACCCATCGTATGTAATGACACATTCTTTTTTCCACAAGGTCCGTTCCTGTTTCCTTTTGTACGTGCGTTATACATGAACAATAAAACAAATTGGGAAGAAGATAAACTGCCCGATTTTATTTGTTTCGATTCAAGAGTGTGCCCATACTATTTAGGTTTACCGATGGCTGATGGTTTTCTCTGTCGTTCGGCAGAGGAGTTGAAGTCTCGAGTCGCGGATGCAGATTGGAACGAATTTCTAAGTGAAGTTCTACTATTTTTCTCCAGTTGTTCTGCGTCGAGACAGCTTCTTAATGACACCGTATGTGCACAAAACTTGTTTAAATGTAATATTACGAATAGGTGCTTATCAAAACATCGTGTTGGTGATGGTTATATAGATTGTTTTTCAAGGATCGATGAAAAATATTCAGATACATGTGAACTCAATTTTACTAATCGTTTCAAATGTTTCAATGGAAAGCAGTGCATTCCGAGAAAATACCTATCTGATCGGCATTCTGATTGCGACGATGGATCCGATGAATATCTAAGTAGTACATGTAACGTTGTCGATAGCACTACGTGCCAGTATCTACAAGGTGCCTCTCTGATATCAGCAATTGTCAATTTTCAAGACATTTGCAATGGTGATAAACTGTATCTTTTTTCTAAAGATAATGATACAGATGAGTCAGAATGCGATGAATGGCCTCTAGTATTCGAAGATATAACTTGTGATGGAGTTTGGAATACGGTAAATGGTAGGGATGAACTTGATTGTGGAAACAGAACCATTGAGTCAAATATCGCTTATAGTGTAGGTAAATGTAAAACGACAGAGCATTATTGCATTAAGTCCACCATTGAAACTATAGAATGCTTGCCATTAGAAAAGGCGGGTGATGGAGTTATTGATTGTCTAGGAGCGTCAGATGAGAGGCACATGTATTGTGGAAGCGAGTGGGGAAGATATAAATGCTTGAACAGCAGTAAATGCATTCATCCGCATCAACTGTGTGATCGCAGGCATGATTGTCCATTGAATGATGACGAGGATACCTGTAATTATAATGGATGTCTTGTCGGAGAGTTTTTTCCTTGTAAAAGTACGTGTCTTAGTCGAAATTCTCGGTGTGATGGTGTGATTGATTGTTTACCGGAAGGTGAAGACGAATGGTTGTGCGATTTAATGGATCGACGAAAATACAAACCTCTAACCACTATCGATACTGAGTATCTGTCTGCGAGATCTCTTAAAACCGGTACACATTCAGAAAACGGTTTCTTCACAGTGTCTAATGAGCGACATACTAGAAATGACGACCATACTGTTTTTTATTGTTATCGGGGTGTATTGATAAGCTCAGAAGATGCGCCATTTGAACATTGTCTCTGTTCACCAGCTTACTATGGTTCGAGATGCCAGTACCAACGTGAAAGAATATCCGTCGTTATCCAGGTGGAAACCCCCATCTCATGGAATAGTCATGCAATTCTCCGGTTATTGTTTACTCTGTTTGACAGAAGCGGTACGATGATTGGACGCGAACAGATTGTTCATGTTCCATTTCTCCATTCAACGCTGAAACATATCTTCTACTTGATACCATCAAAAACAAACATCGGCGATTATTACGTGCAAGTCCATGCCTATTTGATCACGTACAGTAGTGTCAAACTGCATTCATCATGGTACTTTGGGATTGACTTTTCCTTCCTACCGGTTAACAGGCTCGCTGTGCTGTTGGAATTCCCAGTTAGCAACGTAGAAGGTAGTGTTTGTAAAAAAGGAGCATTCGACTGCTCAAATCATGGTCAATGTAGAAGCTATGTAAACGCTCCACAACAGTATTATTGTTTATGCAACGACGGCTGGGCAGGAGCTCGTTGTCACATTTCTGATCTTAGAAAATGCGGAGAATATTCTCAGCTTTTTGACACTGAATGTATTTGTCCATTGGGAAAATTCGGCTCGAGTTGTCATGCGACGTATAGTGGATGTCCGAAAGAGCTTTGTATGAGTAATGGAACATGTGTTGTCTTCGATCCTAGAACCCAGAAATACGGTTGTTTGTGTTCAGACCATTATTACGGCGAGTTTTGCCAATTTCGATCAATCCAAGTTGATATTTTTATTAATATTACAATAGACTTCGCTCCAGTTAAACAAATTCCGGCACTTTTCGTTCACTTTTATGATATTATCAGTGTTTCTGACGGTTTTATGACACGAATGAATTACTTTCTGTTAAAAGACGTTCCATTGAATACTACTATTCAAGTGCTGGATAAGGTGTCTCAACAGTTACCTAGATTCGTTTTTGTCCAGCTCTTTTTGAATTCGACCGATAAACACGGTTTGTTTTATTTTATTCTCAATCTCGTTACGAATCGAAATGCCTCTTATGTCAACGCTCAACTGCTGCCATCCAACTACTGTCCTAACATCCGCCAATATCTGAATAAAACTATCGTTTCATATGCATTGATGAAGCGAGTCAAATATTTTATTAAGCTTTGTAATAATACCCATTTACGTTGCTTCACTGATGATGTGTTTATGTGTTTTTGTGGCAATCACAGTTATCGTCCTGACTGTCTGGCCTTTAATCAATCAGCTGTTGAGTGTTCAGAACGAAATTATTGTCTAAACAGAGGTTTGTGCGTTCAGGTTAAACAACTTGGAGTTTCTAATACAGCTTGCATATGTCCGAACTGCTACTTCGGGCGTTCTTGTCAGTTTACGACCGCTCAGTATTCACTATCGGTCGATGCGTTGCTCGGATCAGATACTTTGGGCGGTCAGCCACTCTTTGATCAGCCGCTGTTGATCCAGTTCATCCTCGGCATTGTCATCGTGATAGTAGTAGTTGGACTTGTGGCGAACAGCATATCTTTGATGACATTTTGCCAATCGAAAACACGTATAGTCGGATGTGGAATCTACTTGTTAGTACTTTCCGTCGTCGGTCAGTTGGGACTCTTTGTTCTCAGCATTAGATTCTTTCATTTGCTAGTGAATGTTTGGCAAAAAGAAACGTGCATCACTGTAGAATATCTTTTATCGATTCTTCCAACTTATTTTGACTGGTTAACAGCTTGTATCGCGGTGGAACGAGCTGTACACGTTGTCAAAGGCGTAAATTTCAACAAAGATCTTAGTTTAAAGGCAGCTAAGTTGATGGTATGTTTTGTTCTCGCTCTCGTCACTAGCAGTTGTGCACACAAAGTGTTTAGTCGTCAAGTGATTAGTGATCCACAATCGACTGATCGTTCATGGTGTGTGATGAAATTTGATTCTCGAGCATTGGAATTATATGAAATGAGCATAAATCTATTCCATTTAATCGCTCCATGCTTAATTAATGTCCTGTCAACAGTCGTATTTATTGTTAGTCTTACTCGTCGAAAATCTCGCTCATTACTCTCAACTGACACGGTCGCATCGCTCCTCAGAAAACAAATTACCACCTATAGACCGTTTATCATCAGTCCGATTGTGTTGAGCACTCTCGAATTACCTCGTCTCATTTTCACATTCGCACTGTCCTGTGTGACTTACCCGTGGCAAAAATATCTCTATCTAGCCGGTCATCTTGTTTCATATTTACCGCTTATGTGCACGCTGTTTATTTTTGTTTTACCATCACCCGTTTATAAAAGGGAAATAATCGAATTGTGGAAGAGAGTTAGAGTGAATGTTGTTAGAGGAAGTTGAAGGTGACATACATTTGTGTTTGTTATACGAAAGAGTTTTATTAGAAAAAGCACTCGTTTTTCTTGACTTTTATACTTCTCGGTTGTTCTGCTACCACTAATCATCTTTCAAAATGTATTAATCTCCTTCTCCTACTAATCAAAATTGTTCTGCTTTCCATCTCCGCTCGACCATACTCAAAAAGCAGTTTATTTATGCATATTAAACTGTCCCGCATTTCCATAGGATGTACAGCAGATTTGAAATTTAGATTCTCTTGAAACAAAATAAATAAGTTATGAATCTATGTAACTTAGTTTTCTCAAATTTTTTTTCTTTCTCACGTTCTTCTTTGCTTATAAACATGATATGTACTTATGTTGCTTTAGAGAATAATTTTTGTGTACAGATCCCATATACAAAATGATGAAACATGTTTTATTTAATTTGGAGAAGTGACGAGAAAAATATATATATGTCATTCACGTGCTATATAAGCTTTAAGCGTTTGTTGTATCTCACCGGATTTTCAAAAACCTTTTCTTCTTACATTTTCATAAAATCACATGCACTCGTTGCAGTTTTTCACGCTGATCATGAATATTGCCTTTAAGAGGCCAGTAGAACCAGATATGATCATATCACAGATTTAAATAACATTGTAGACCTATATGTAACTAGATAATAATAAAAATAGCGTCACTTAAAGCTGCTTCACTCTCGAGATATAAAGGGACAAGCGACAACACCACAAATCGATCATTTTCACCTAGTTTAGAATCAAATCTTTCTCATCTACAGAAATCAACGTTAAAAACTAGCTCTTAATGGGGGGGTTCCATTTCCCCTGTATGTGCCCTCAAACTATGTCAGTTTGAAGAGGTGATGACATATATCTGTTAGTTTTCTCGATGAACTGATAACTATTTACAGAGCTATTAATTAATTAAGTTTAAATTTTAATTATAATTTCGATTTCGACGGTATTGTAAAATAATTCATTATATTTTATTGGAATGTCCGATCGACATCCCGGTAGAGTTATTCTGTAGACAATCTTTGGTTGTATATAATAAGTTTTAAAAAGTCTGAAAAGTTTTCCTGCGACATAGGTTTTTCAAGTGAAACATTGTAATCAATAATTTTTAATTGTGACATGGTGGCAAGATAGTCCTAAGTGGTCTCTACAATTCTGCGCAAGGCCGACCTCTCCATCTGTTGTGGTTCTAGAATGGCAGGCATTTACCCGAAGAACTAATAACGAATGACGGGTGACTCCCGAAAATGCCTACCATTCGAGAACCACAGCAGATAGAGAGGTCGGCCATGCGCAGAACTGTAGAGACCACTTTGGGCTATCTAGCCACCATATCACAATTAAAAATTCACCTCAGGTTTACAGTTTGACAATCTCATCGCTTTTCATCATTCAGGTACACCACCTGAAAAACCGAGATTTTTAGTACACAATATATGTGACAATAGAGTAAAGCCTTCTTTACGAAATGCTGAAACTCGAACTTTCTGTTTCTTTTTGTTCTCGAGTTATTCGTAAAACATCCACGGCAGCTTTATACAGAAATGCATAGTAGAAACCCCGTTTACGGTACAAATAACTGCTTATCGGTAATATTTTGGAAAGGCAAATACAGGGGTCTGTAGCGCTTGGAGATCTCTCTTGAATGACGTATTACTTTACCGTTTCCAATAAACCGTTCATTTGCAAATAAAAGTGTAAGACACCAGAGTGATATTAATTAGTATTCATTAACATCGGTTAATCATAAATTATTGTCTTAAAAATTTCATCAGATCATAACAACAGACCATTGGCTATCAAGCAATGCGTGAATGACTTTCCTACAATTATTTTTGACTAAAAAAGAAGGCGTTAATGAGAAAAATAAAATTTAGGTAAAAACCGGGTAGGTTATGTCGACGCCAGAAAAGAAGTTAAAGTAGAATTAAAAAGAACCCGCTGTCGGATTCATCGAAAATTTTTGCACCTAGCGCCCAATTTTTATCTAATTTGTTGCAGTGCTGCAAAAGTACCTAATTTTCTAATGCCACAGCTATACACCAATTTAAATGTTTCAGTACTCTTTTCGTGCACCTTTGAAATACTGCAGAACCGTTTCTTAAACCAAATGGCATTCTTATAAATTGTTTTAATCGACAATATGTTTGAAATACCGTTTTTTGTCGACTTTCATTTGATGGAATCCTTTATTTGCATCTAAAGAAGTAAATCCTCTTTTCTCTTCAAAATGATTAAGTATCTCTTCTATTTTTTGTGTAGGATATTGGTCAGCTTTAGTAATCGAATTTAATTCATGATAATCAACACAAGCTCTTATATTACCTTCCTTTTTGTTGACCAGAACCACTGGTGATGACACCTAATGCTGAGACTCCTGTATCTCTTTCAAAGTCAAAAAGTTTCTTCTTGCAGTTTTTCCAGTTCTTCACTACACTGATATCAAATTAGATTACCGTAAGAGCTTTTTATACTCTCATTTTTAAAAAGAAAAACGACTCCATTTTTTGTAATATTTTTCAGAGACTTCAACGACTTTGCAACCAATTGTCGTTTAAAAAAAGCTATAGAAATCGTACATTTTTTCATTATGCTAGGATCATAACATCGAATTAGTCGTTTGAAGCGATTTTCACAAATGCAGTTTTTGTACTGATCAAATTTCTTTTGTGTAAATAGATCAGAACATAAAAGAATGACTTCAAGAGTTCTTAGCCTGAAAAATTTTTACCCCCTTTGGGTTTCTCAAGAAGTTCCCAAAAACGAATAAAATTCAAGTCACAATTGAAATCATCGTCAGGATAAAGAACCAAGGCACGAATAAATAACCGTCAAACCGGGCGTTTTTTACGGTTTAAAACCTTTAAAACCGACGTTTTGAATGGTTATAAACCATTTTAAATCGCAGTTCCCAAGGTTCTTAATCGTATAAACCGCGGTTTTAAACGGTTTTGAAAAACTGAGTGCATCATATTAACCCGTTAAACCGCGCATGGAGTAGTTTAAGACTTTCTTAACCACGATTCTTCACGGTTTAAAATTGACTGCGCGAGTTCACAAGTCTCTATAGAGGATTATAAAAAGAAGTCACTGGCTTTATGGTGAGAGACCTGAGTGCTGATAACTCATACTTTTAAAAGCGGATTGAATTTCAGTAATGCACTTCGAGTATGTTTACGGTTTTGTCAATTTTGTTTCCTCGCTGAGAAATCCGGCTTTACTGGAAAAAATCAGAATTTTGCCCCAAATTCGCATTCGTTTTCTCCACCAGAACTCACCTTTTACGCAATGGAAATATCAGATTCGGAATCAGCGTCAGACATCGGGATGTATTTTTTTTATATCTTATTCGAAATGCATCGAATGCATCGATGGCGAAATGTTGAATTTTCTAGAAATGGATGAAATTTTCGTTTTTTTGATGGGTAACATGTTTTTTTTAAGATTTCTCACCCAAAACATGTTTAAAAAAATTGTAATTCATGCGCATGAATCAACGCGACGAGCTCTATCGAACCATGTATAAATCAACGAAAACAGTTTTCCGCTCAACTTTTGCATTTCTAGCACCTTACTTTGTTCTCAACTTCGATTATTTTTTGTTTCATTTGTCGAGAAAATAGAACTGAAACTCATCATTTATAACTTTGTCGGATGAAGGTTTGAATGAATAATCCAACGATGATTTGAATGACACTTGATCGAACAATGTTAATATCATTTGGATAATATACAATTATTGGCTGCTTAAGAATAAAGCGATAATACTTAGCTGAGAACTATGTAAAAATTGAAGAAAAATAAATCATTTTAATAATGTATGACATACGTTAATGTTCTATTGTTATATCAGAAATAATATTTTTCTCATGTTTATTCAAATTGTTCTACAAATTCACCGTTGAGGTATTAATGAATTCTCTGATGTGATAGCGACCATCCGTAATTTTCCAGTTATGATTTACTCTTCAATACGGTACAAAACAATTATGATTTCGATTTTACAGCGGATAGTAAAATCGAGAGCCTATCGTTTTATCTGTCACTTTTTCCTGTAAACAGAGTATTATGCTAAAGAAATTTTTTTTTCCCATTCAGTCAATTTTCAATTTAATTTTAATATTTTTAGAAACAGTTTTAACATTTTTTTTATAATCTTCTATCCATGAATGATTATCTGGTAATAGTTTTCGAGCCGCTTTAATTGCTTGTTCAAAACTATTCAATGCATTCTTATATTTACCTTGTTCAAAATATACTCCACCCATATTATTATGAGTTGCTGATATATCTTGAGAATGATTAATACCATGATTGCGATAAAGTGTAAGTGCTTTCTTATAATTTTGTAATGCTAAATTTAAATTTCCACGTTTTTGATACAAATATCCAACATTATGGAAAATTTTCATACTTGATGGACAATTATTATTCATAGTTAATAATTTTAAACAAATTACGTTTTTTATTTCTTCAAAATTTTCATTCACTATTTGTTTATTTGTTGATGTTGTAAATAAATATTCCTCCTTATTCATATAATATAATTTAATTAATCTTTCAGCTTTATGAAAATTTTCTAAAGCGCTACGTAAATCGTTTTTTTCATAGCGTATTAAACCAATATTATTATAAAGTATGGCTTGTCTTTTGTCGTTTGGAGGTAATTCTATCGCCATTTTTTCGTAATAATATTCAGCTTTATCATATTCACCAATATCGAATAAAAAATTACCTAATGTTAGTAATGTACATGTTTCTTCATCCATATTTTTCTTTAAATATTTTATTAATTCAATTGATCTTAAATCTTGTTCACCCGTTAATGATAATTTTATTAAATATAAATTTTGATTTTTAATGTGTCTAACTGAGTCAATGCGCCATACTGTTCCCATTGAAAATAAAATTTCTTTTTCTTCTGGATATTGACTAATATTTGTTATATCAGCAAATGGTTTACTACTACAATAATTACCATCAAGTTCTAACTCGAAGAGTACAGTTTCACAACCTAAACGATTCTGATCAATATCAGCAAACATATAAGCAACATCTTTATCATTTGTTGCTGATAAAAATCCATTCATTGATATTAGACCATGTTGATTATCAATTAAATTTCGTACAATATTAACTGGTAATTTTTTTCCACAATAAGCTCGTCTAATATTATTTCCACGTCTCATATTTAAATCAAGCAATTGTTCATGAAGATCAGTTATATATGAACGAAATGGATATACAGTAGCTATATCTTCTGTGCGAAATGCTTTATTTACTAAACGATATAAAAATGAATCATGTGTCCACCATTGAACTGCTTGTTCTGAGCAATAACCTTGTTGAAAATTATTAATTTTCTTTAGAACTGTTTCGTTACCAAAATAATATCTCCGACATTCATCTAACATTTCATTAGTTGTTTCACTTGTATGCTTCATTCGAAGTAAAATTTCAATTAACATTTGAAACCAAATGAAAACAACTGATTCTTTACTTAAATTTTTAATTGAATTTTCTTTCAGATCAGAATTAAATACAGTTATTGGTGGTACGATTTGCTTCAAATCATCGTCGTTATCATCATTATTATTCCTAAACTGTTGTTGTTGTACTTGGTCGTACTCTTTAATATCGATGAGTAATTGTTTACTCATTTGATCTTTATCATAAAAAATATCTTTAATTTTTGAATATTGAGTTATCCATTCAAAATTCATATTTTCTAATTCGGAATATAAGTAAATTGATATATCTGGTCGATCGTGTATAAGTGCAATCATACTTTCAGCATGTGGATGTGAAATAATAATAAAAAAATTACCACGCTGAATGGGATTTATGTATGAAATGAAATCGCACGGTTTACCAAATGTTTTTAAATAATAAAATATAGTATTAAGACGATCTTTTATGCGCTGATAATTGTGAGATTTTTCATTTTCATTATGAATCCAAATGCCACTGAAATTTTGATGTATTTTTTCTTCATTAATCAATGATCTTGAACACAAACACAAAATTTTTCTACTTGCATCAGCATTTATTATTTATTCTAACTTTGACGATCGTATCCCAAGGGGGAAAAAGCGCACTTCGTGGCGTGCCGGAGTGGCTCGGAGTACCGCGGGCTTAAGAAATTTTATTGAACTGAACTGTCCCAGAAATCTGTTCCTACAAGCAGAACAAAGACGTTCTGTTTGTGGGAAAAGAATTTACAGAACAGAACACAATTGTCCCGTTATCTGGGAAATTTCCTCAAGGAAGGTGCCGGGTTGTCCTGTTCTAGGAACATAACTGTTCTGTTTCGGGAATCGGATTGTTCCGTTTTGGGAGAAGAACATTGAGAGAAATATCACTATTTTATTTTAAAAGAAAACAACGCACTTCGAAACTGGAAGTCCGATTTTAGAATTTCGGGAAAACCAGCTCCATTCTCAGAAAACTAGTATATAAATTTAGTAATTCTTTTGCATGTGTAGGTAGTTCGGACGTTAGTCTACAATTATGCAAGTTCCAGGACTCCGGCGATCGTCGTTCGAACAGGGCTCGCTTTCCCCTAGCGCGTGTCTATCTCGAAATCTCGAAATGCCATAGAATATAGGTAATCGACTACCCTAAGCGATTATGATCTATGAGCTGTCCTGATCGCTTCCTGACAGTTTCCTGGAGTCAGCATGAGATTTGACCGAGATATAAGCATTTTAATTTTTGTTAATAACAGGCGAAAAACCGCTTTTTCACAGAAATACCTCTCGCGAAGTTATTGTCATTTTTACACTAAGACAAATGTGGCCATGATGCTCAACGTAGTCGATTACCTATATTCCATGGCATGTCGAGATTCCCAGACTTGTGCTCGGAGATAAGCGAGCACTGTCCGAACGACGATAGTCGGAATGCTGGAGTTTACATAATTGTAGAGTAACGTCCGAATTACCTACGTATACAAAAGAATTATTAACTTTGTATGTTAGTTTTTTGAGAATGGAGCTGGTTTTGAAACAAATTTTGCTTGCAAAAATATGTCTTAAGGTCTTAGCACTTCAACATCTATTCGCGACGCACAAAATTTTGTTATTATTTAAAATATTCAGAGGCCTTACTCCACTTTTTCTAGTTGATAGAATACCAAGGTCTGTAGCAACAACAACTATGACTTTGCGATCTGCTTCTAATAAACGCATGAACGCATACCATACCCATAAAGTTAAGCTCGAAACTACATTTTTCCATGGACAATTAAGCAGTGGAATGCCTTACCTAATACTATCACTACAATTTCAGCTTTAAGAAAATTCCGTTCTGCCATAAACGATTTTTTTCCCTACTATAAATGGCCGAGATTCAAAAACATTGAAAGAAAATATGACATGATTCTCAATCAAATGCGCGTAAATTTTTCTCGCTTGGATGATGATCTCTATAAAAAAACTTAGTTAGTAGCCCTCAGTGTGCTTGTGGGAAGGCTGAAACAGTACAGCATTTCTTTCTGGAGTGTCAATATTACCAGCAGAGACGAACTATCTTTGAAAATGACTTGAATGCTCTAGTAAACGATACCCTCACTCTCGAACACATACTCTTTTTAAAATCTGTACCATCTTTAAACGTTACAGAAATGAATGAACTGTATAATATCGTAATTACATTTATTCGCGACACACAAAGATTCTAATTTCCCGATATCCTTCTCTCCCTGTCGTTCATTAGTTATTCTCTGTTTCTTTTTTCCTTATTATTATTTTTGTTGTTGTCATTACTTTCTCTCTTAAATGTTGTCGCCGTGTATTGTTTCTATACATGTATTCTAGTGCTGTCCTCTGTCCTCAGTCAATTTATGTTAAGATGTAATGGGTTCGCCTCCTTCTTCTCATAATTTCTACTGATTTTTTCAACATTTCTTCTAAATAAATAAAGTTTATATCAACATGATGATGAAAACCGCAGTTCGCTATCTATCAGTGCAATCGAGTGATTCCAAAAGTAACCTATGGCCTTGTATTTTGGAACGGATAGTAGATACTTTTTGACTAATGCCTGCGTATGAGTATAGTAGCTGCGTATAAGAATTATGCGGAACGCCCACTAAGTGTCATACGGGCTTTTGAATATCCATCAACCGATCAGTGCAGCTCGTTGGCCTGAGTAAGATAGCTTTCTATTCTGTTATAGGAAAGTAATACATCTCAGTAAAAAAGACCTTTTAGGATATTCATTTTTCACCATTCTACGCGACATGTTTGATTTTGTGTTCTTACATGCTAGACGGTGTTATGGAATTAACAAAAACTGCCAGTAATTGTTATCGATCAAGTGTCACTTTTTGACGAAAACGATTTTGTTCACTTCGTCACAAATACAGTCAAAGTTATCTTGTTTTGCTTACTGTGCAGGATATTGAGTAATCCCACCTGATATAACTGCCAGCAGCGATTTACAGCACGTCTGTAACAGTCCTTAATTTTTGATGTTTTTCATTGTCGTATCAAGCATTGTTATTCCTAACCGTGAATTTCTTTCACCATCTGTCCTTAATTTCTTCTTATTTGTTAATTCTATAGCTCCATTTAACATATGAGAATACAAATGAGCGGTGTCTACTGCCACAATTCTGTGAAACTGCAGAATTCCAGCTGGATCTGGTCAGATTCTGGTAAAACCAGAATTGGAATTCTACCGAAATTTAGCAGAATCTGAACAGAATCTTAGTAATCGTATGTATTTGAATGTGTCGAGTTCTGCCAGTTCTAAATATTTCCATGGAACTGTAGAACTGAACACTGCTGATACAAAAGCGAGCATGGTGCTCGGTCAGCTGACGATAACCCTTGAATGGGAAAGGTTCAAAAAATGTTCTTTATCACACTTCACTGAAACATATATCAGCAGATGCAGTTTTTGATGCTGATTTTGAATATTAGCTTAGAACACATTTTAGACATTGATGAATTGATTTTACTAATAAATGTCCATATTTCAGCTAGACCAAAATTCTGACTCTTTCTGTTGCTAAAAAGCTGGAAAAGGTGCACAGAAAGAAAGTCAAGAAAATTTTGAGTATATAGACGGCACTTTAGTGGAAAAAATGTTTTTGACTATGCAATTTGAGTTACAAAATGATTTGTTTTTCACCACTGATCAGCACGTCACGACATCCGTAGTGAGATGGTAGTCAAAATTTTCGTTACGTCGAGTATAGTAGTACTCCGATGTTACCACTCGGTTATGAACGAATAAAATCTAGATTTACAACTTTTGTGTGGAACTATACCTTCTTCCAACGAAAACCCAATCGACATACGTATTCTGAAAGTGCGAATTTAGACTTCATAAAGGAGGGT
Source organism: Didymodactylos carnosus (assembly GCA_905250885.1). Taxonomy (NCBI): domain Eukaryota; kingdom Metazoa; phylum Rotifera; class Eurotatoria; order Philodinida; family Philodinidae; genus Didymodactylos; species Didymodactylos carnosus. The sequence continues at coordinate 3,514 of CAJNOQ010002001.1, read as the reverse complement.
CAGTATTGATATCTAAGTTCGGAGCTTTCAGAATAATTATAAGATCAGGAGAAAAGATTCTGTGCTGTAATTCCGATACGGCATCCATTTTTCATCACAACTTCTGATCCACTCAACGAATATCAAGCTCAACTTTTTTTTCGATACACACAGACTCGAGTTGCATTCGTAGAAACTTTTTGAGTCTCATCTATTCAGTGATTTTAGAGAAAACAGTCGCAGAAGCTTTCGAAATGTAATTCCGTTACATTTGGCTCGCATGTCGCATAGAATAGCAAAAATTGAATATGTTGAAAGGTATTTTTTACTGTGATACATTGCTGTCCTAGCATATTCTCCATCCAGAATTAGAGATGAGATCGTTACTGTTACTTCTGTTACTGTAGTGATGGTAACGGTTTTACACTTCACTATTAAAACGCTAAGTTCATATGTTCGAATCTCTATTCGTACAAAACTGATTTGTGTTTTTCGATAGTTTCACTTTAGAATACTATAATGGAATATTTTTTCCTACATGTCACGCGCAGGACCACATTTCTTCAATCAAACGTGTTTTATGTGTAAACCTGTTACTATAGTAACGGGTAACGGCCCCACGCCTAGTATGTATGATAAGAGAAAGTGTACACTGACCTTGGTGTAGTTATTTTGAAACAGTTACTGTTTTCGTTAGTTGTCATTTGATTGTTTGGTGCCCGAGGATCCTGAAACAGTTGAAATAATCTAAAAAATAAAGTATTTGAAATGATGAATTGTGATACAACGTTTCTTCTTAGAAAAATATCTCTCGATTACTATATCTAACGAAGCAAAGTTCCCTACGGAATAACCATATTAACAAAGAGGCTTTAAAAAAAGTAGTTAGAAATCTCACAGTAAGGGTGAAAGTTATGACGATTTTTAGCATATTTATGACGATATAGACTTTCTGATAAACCACGGATTCTTGAGGTGAACGAAACCTTGAAATGGTACATTGTGAATGGAAGGAAGGAGAAATGAAGAATGTATCACTGAGTTAGAAAACCTATATAAATCTACCTGCTTATGAAACATTCCAGACAATACGAGCATCAAGAAAAACAAAAAGATTCTTTGAATGTTTAATGAAATATTATGTACAAACAAACAAAAAATTATCAATCAGGCGTTGTCTGTAGTTCTTTTCTATCTTCTCTATCTGTTTCTATCTCTTTTTTATTCATCATTGTTACCAACATTTCATAATACAGTTGAACAGACTTATAATCTTTTGGTAATGCGTGTACAGCAATTTCCAGGGCTTTTTGATAATATGTTAAAGAATCATCATATTTACGTTCACTACAGTAGACTCTTGCAATATTACCATATATAGCCGAAAGATCAAACTTTTCATCATCTGTTGTCGCAAGAGACTCCATTCGAAATGAAGAACATTGTCCTTGTTGTCTCTTTTCACTGTGCGTTAGTGGATCAGAACAAAGTATTTTCTGATGGTCTATTTTCAAGTTTTCAAATGCTGAGTCATAACTTTTAGCTGCTGCTGAATACTGTCCATTTATGCTATAAATAACTCCAATATTATTCTTAATAACACTAATAGAAGAATGATCTAGTGGTATTTCGTTTAATAATAACTGATAATATTTTAATCCTAATCCATTTTCTCCAATTTGAGATAAGAAATTTCCAAAAGTTAAGTACGTTAATGATTCACCAACTTTATTCTGCATAAGGTCATGTATCATTTGTAATTCATTACTTTCTTCTTCAGTAAATACTAATTGTATATCGGACTATCTATTTAGAACGTCCGACTTTAGAAGAAGAGGATTAGAAGAAGCCAAACAAGTGAGGTAAAGTTTACAAATTTTGGACTAGCATCCAGTGTTTATAGAATTTAGGCCATTCCAAAGTAGTTTGACAGATATTTATTTACAGAAACTTATTATCACGTTCAGTTATTATCACGACTCCTTTCTTGGCACTAGATATGTACGATGAGAGAGTTGATTTGAAGGTCAACGATTCATTTCCATACGTTCTAATGAGAATGGCGAATCATCTTTGATTTAGAATCAGTATTATCATTGCTAATTGCTTTCTCATATCGATGTATTTGGTAAAGGAAACAAAGTTTTGTCTCATTGTCGAAGGATGATTGCCGGTGAAAATCGTCCGAAATCCGATATAACGTAGATTTAGAGTCATATATGGAAAGAAAATCTGTTTATAAATACAAAGTTATGCTCGCTTTGTCTCGGTAACCTGTAGCATTTCATTTTCCTGATGGCTAAATACATGTTTGATCAATAACTCCGTAGAAGTCAAGCAAAATAAGGCAATAATTTACAAGCATGTGTACATGAATATAGTCTCATAACAGTAATTGCACTACTAACCATAGGATTGTTGTGAAATCAAACAGTTATTAAACGCTAGCCGCTAGCGAGAACGCTAAATATCTGACCAAGTCGACAGTGATATAAAACTACATTTGTGTACACATGCTTTTAGATTATTGACCCATTTTGCTTGCCTTCTATTATGCTCCCCTCCCCCCCTTCGTCAGAAACACAAACTTTTTTTTTAAAAGTCTATATTGATCTAAGCACATAATGAGATAGCCCACACTATCTACTATCAGGATCCAATGTTACTTGGCCCTTATCGAAAAGGTATGGGGGGCTTTAGAAAAGTTTTCTACAAATCTTGAAAAGCTGGCTTTTGGAAAAGGTTTTATTTTCGGATTAAGAAGCAAATTGGAAATTATTTTTAGTATATAGGAAAATAGAGCAAACATTTCTGATCAAAATGAGATATCTCCCAGCTCTGAATGACGTACAGATCAAGAGTTATGAACTTAACTTTACCAAAGTTAATGAGACTTTTTCGAATTTTGGACTTTTGACGCTGACCATTAATTTGAGAAGTAAAATATAAAAAATCCGACCCTGCCAGCCTCTAGCCACATGTGCTTTCGTCAATTTAAGACCAGCCCGAGCTCTCTAGAACGTTAAATTAGCGATAAAACACGTATTTAACCATTGGGAAAATGAAAACTTATAAGATGATATTTAATTTTTCTAATTTTTGTTTCGATACTTTCTCTATTAGTGCATGCGGTAATAATAACGAGCATTTTATTCCATCCTTCTGATGATAGTACGAAAAACGAAGAATGATCTACCAGTATCATCGTATCCTGTTTTCATCAATATAGTGGTAAAAACCCGAAAAGAAAGTATTTGTATATAATCAGTTTTGTATGTTTATTCAACTGTGCCAAATGAAGACTTTGTGGAAGTCGAAACGTTACCATTTGTAAATAAATTATCAAGAAAGAGAATTTAGGAGATCCAAAAAGTCTCTCTTTTTCAGATGTCCTAGATGAATAATACTTATACCAAATTTTATTCATGAATAATTCAATTGATTTTATTCGAAATACTGTTCCAATTGAAAACAGAATTAAATTTTCAAAATTACAATATGGTATGGTAAATATATTTGTATCAATATCAATTTC